>SRLM01000119.1:1873135-1931571 GCA_015708895.1 Populus ilicifolia | reverse complement strand
AAGAAGCTGTTCAACCTGAAGATGACGGAAAGCACCTCTGTTACACAGCATCTTAATAATTTCAATACCATCACAAATCAATTGTCATCTGTTGAAATTGAGTTTGATGATGAGATCCGAGCACTTATTTTGCTAGCTTCACTTCCAAATAGTTGGGAAGGTATAAGAACAGTCGTAAACAACTCAGCCGGAAAATCCAAATTAAAATATGATGACATTCGAGACCTGATCTTAGCTGAAAAAGTATGAAGAAAAGACTCGGGTGAAAGCTCAAGTTCAGGTTCAGCTTTCAACATCAACACTCGAGGAAGGAGACAAGACAGAGGCTTATCTAGAGGCAGATCAAAATCCAGGTACAGAAGCAAAAGCAAGTTTGGACCTAGGAAGCAGGTTGAATGTTGGAATTGTGGCAAACCTGGCTATTTCATGAGGAGTTGCACAAAACCAAAGAAACCTGAAGCTGATTCTGCAAATGCCACTACAGACGAGGTACAGGATGTTTTGATCCTTGCAGTACATAGTCCTATTAATGATTGGGTTCTTGATTCTGGAGCTTCATTTCACTATACTCCACACCATGAAATGATGCAAAATTATACTGCTGGAAATTACGGGGTAGTCTATATGGCCGATGGACAACCATTGGATATTATGGGTATAGGAGATGTTCAAATCAAGACAATGAATGGATCTATATGGAACTTGCAAAATGTAAGGCATGTTCTTGAACTAAAGAAGAAGTTGATCTCGGTCGGACAACTTGATGATAGTGGTCATTCAATCCTTTTCTCTGGAGGAATGTGAAAGGTATCAAAGGCAGCAATGGTTTTGGCTCGTGGAAAGAAAATTGGCACTCTGTATATGACCACAAGATAAGCAGATATAATTGCCTCTACTGAAGCAGAAAATCAAGCGCAGCTATGGCATTGTAGACTCGACCATATAAGTCAAAAGGGAATGAAGATACTTCGGTCAAAGGGAAAGCTGCTAGAGTTAAAAAATATTGATCTAGACATTTGTGAAAGTTGTGTTCTCGGAAAACAGAAGAAGCTCAGTTTCTTAAAGGTTGGCAGGACCTTAAGACCAAGAAAACTAGAACTGGTGCACACAGATTTATGGGGACCAGCTCCAGTAGCATCTCTTGGCGGTTCTCGGTACTATGTCACTTTTATTGATGACTTTAGCAGAAAGGTATGGGTCTACTTTCTGAAAAATAAATCTGATGTGTTTGACACTTTCAAGAAATGAAAGGCTATAGTTGAGACTGAATCAGGTTTAAAGCTGAAATGTTTACGATCTGATAATGGAGGATAATACATTGATGGAGGTTTCAAGGAGTATTGCGCTGTCAACGGTATCAGAATGAAAAAGGCAATTCCAGGCACACCACAACAGAATGGTATTGCTGAACGGATGAACCGGACCATCAATGAATGAGCTAGAAGCATGAGGTTGCATTTTGGGCTACCTCAAACATTTTGGGTTGATGCAGTTCATACTGCAGTTTACTTGATCAACCGTGGACCATCAGTACCTTTGGAGTTCAGACTGCCCGAGGAAGTTTGGAGAGGTAAAGAAGTACAACTTGCTCATCTAAAAGTCTTTGGGTGTGTTTCCTATGTGCATGTAGACTCTGATGCTCGCAACAAGCTGGATGCCAAATCAAAGAAATGTTTCTTTATTGGCTATGGAGATGAAGAATTTGGATTTCGGTTTTGGGATGATCAAAACAGGAAGATTATCAGAAGCAGGAACGTGATCTTCAACGAGAAAGTTTTGTACAAAGACAGATCAAGTACAGAACTAGAGATAACTGATTCAGATACGAGTCCACAGAAATCTGAATTCATACAATTAGAAGGGCTTCCTGATATTACCACTCAAGAGTCCATCCAAGACAGTGCAAACACTTCAGTACCCACCACTTCTTCACAAGATAGTGCAGAGCCAAGTGAACCAGCTGTTCGCAGGTCTTCAAGGACTATAAAGCCTCCACAACGGTTCACACTTCTACTGAATTATATCTTGTTGACAGATGGTGGTGAACCATTAACTTATGAAGAATCCTTACAAGATGGAAACTCAAGCAAATGAAAGTTAGCAATGAAGGATGAGATGGAGTCATTGTTGAAGAACAAGACTTGGGAGTTAACCAAACTTTCTGAAGGAAAGAAGGCTTTGCAAAATAAGTGGGTTTACAGAGTAAAGACTGAGCATGATGGAAGCAAACGGTTCAAGGCAAGACTTGTTGTAAAAGGGTTTCAGCAAAAGAAAGGGATTGACTATTCTGAGATATTTTCTCCAGTTGTGAAGCTTGCAACAATCAGAGTTGTCCTAGGGATAGTAGCTGCAGAAAATTTACATCTTGAACAATTAGATGTAAAAACAGCATTTCTTCATGGAGAGTTGGAGGAAGATATTTACATGCAACAACCAGAGGGGTTTGCAATACCAGGAAAGGAGAGCCAAGTTTGCAAGCTGAAGAAGAGCCTATATGGTTTGAAGCAAGCTCCAAGACAGTGGTACAAGAAATTTGACAACTTCATGTGTAGTACGGGATACACAAAATGTCAAGCTGATCATTGTTGTTATGTCAAATATTTTGACAACTCTTATATCATTCTACTGCTATATGTGGATGATATGTTGATTGCAGGATCCAGCATGGAAGAGATTGACAAGCTAAAGCAACAATTGTCAAAACAGTTTGAAATGAAGGATCTGGGAGCTGCTACGCAAATACTTGGCATGAGAATCATCAGAGACAAAGAAAAAGGCATACTAAAGCTTTCACAAGCAGAGTATGTTAAGAAGGTTCTTAGCAGGTTTAGTATGGATAATACTAAGCCAGTATGTACACCTCTGGGGAATCATTTCAAGCTCAGTAAAGACCAGTCACCAAAAACTGAGCTAGAATGTGGATACATGGACCAGATTCCATACGCCTCAGCTATCGGCTCTTTGATGTATGCCATGGTCTGTACTAGACCAGATATTGCCCATGCAGTGGGAGTTGTAAGCCGATATATGAGCAATCCTGGAAAGCAACATTGGGAGGCAGTGAAATGGATCATGAGGTATTTAAAAGGCTCATCGGAGACATGTCTTATTTTCACAGCTGACGGATTGAAACTTGAAGGCTTTGTAGATGCTGATCTAGCAGGAGATGTTGATAGCAGAAAGAGTATTACAGGTTACATATACACTCTAGGAAGCACTACTGTTTCTTGGAGTTCTACCTTGCAAAAAATAGTTGCTCTTTCAACAACAGAAGCTGAATATATCGCAGTTTCAGAATCTACAAAAGAGATAGTATGGCTACAGAGTTTCCTGCAAGAATTGGGCAAGATGCATGGAAAAGGTACTTTGTATAGTGACAGTCAGAGTGCAATCTTCCTTGCCAAGAATCCAGCATTTCACTCCAGAACAAAGCACATACAGATCAAATATCACTTCATCAGGCAATTGCTCGACGATGAACAACTGTTACTTGAAAAGATCTGTGGAAGCAAGAATCCAGCCGACATGTTAACCAAAGGAGTTACTCTCGATAAACTGAAGCTGTGTAAAGCTTCAGTGGGTCTTGAAGATTAAAAGACAGACCTAACACCATTTGTGTCCAAGTGGGAGATTGTTATGTGTGTGGACACAAATGGACGGTGGCAGCCATGGTTGGTGGCAACCATAGTTGAAGTCATAGTCAAATTGTAAGTGCCTAACTTGCCCACCATTGTTGAACAATCATCTCCCTCCTCAGCTATAAATAGATGTGCATTGATAGCTGAGATAGAGCACGAAATAGAGAGAGAGCTAAGGGTGAGAGTTGAGTTGAGTTGAGAAGTTTTCTCCTCCTCCTTGTTTTCTTGTTTGTATTGCTTTTGAGCTTGATTAATACAAACCAGTAGCTCCGTGGAGTAGGCAACTTGCCGAACCACGTAAATTTGTGTGTGTTTGAATGTTTGGATCTCCTAACAATTTGAGGAAGAAGTGCTTTTCTTCTGTCATCCTCAGACTTCGTTGGTGTGGGGTCATTATTCTGTTTGGAAGGAGGGGAATGCCAGGATGTTTAATGAAGAAAGCTCCCATGCCACTGTCGTGGTTGCTCATGTTCAATTGGCTCATGTTCAATTGATATAGTTGAGATTGTGCAATGCTAAATTCGCTAATCTTTGTAGGAGTGGAATTTTCAAATTTCTTTATAATATGGTCCTTGTTTGTTTTATGGATTGGTCTTCAGTACAGGATTGTCTATTGTATTGGTTTCTGGGATTTGTAGCAGATTTTAATCCACTGCTTGGTTGCTTCTTGATGAAATAAATAAAAAAAGAATTTGAATCTTCTAGTTTATCTCTTTAATCAAGAAACTTGTATACAACAATTAGGCCAAAACTCGACCTAATTTTGTTCTTCTTCAATGATCAAAAATTTAAAATCTTCAAGGTTGCTGGAATATAAGTTTATATGGTAGAGAGTTCAAACTCTGGCATCCACAGAAAATGCAGGAAGCCATTTAAGCAAATAGCCGAGAAGGAACAATCATTCAATCAATGTTGATATTACTATTTGAGATCTTTCATATTTTCTCCGTTTGCCAAGGGTACTAAATTTCAAGTGAAAGAATCTGGAAAAACTAGTGCAGTTCAATATCTTGTACCAAGGCATAATTTGTAACAAAGATAATCAAATCCAAAAATAGACTTTGAATACAATCCGGCAATAATATTCAACAACATGAAAATTCAAAACAGTCCTGACAGCTTGAACAGATATCAATGCAGGAAACCATGATGTGCTGCTTCGTTTAAGATTGTTCTTCTGACTTATCCTCGGCAGCAGCTGCTTCCTCTGTGTTTGGCTCGGCCAGTTCAGGAGGTGGCGTGGAGGTTGATCGCTTATGTGTAGCTCCTGCGAGGACATGGCTATAGGTTCCCTTTTCCATGAAGAGCTGAGCAAAGTGGACCTTGCAGTAGAGGACTCCGTCAAGAGCTGCATAAGATGAGTGTGTGAGTGGACACCCACCATGAGCACACCTGAAGCATGTCTTGTGGTAACTTTCTCCCTCCATGGTAACCTATGGCATGAACGGTTGCAACACATGCTTATTCCAAATTATCATAAGCACGACTGTTAAATAGTACACTTATCAAAACTCTTAGATAGGTCCATGTCTATGATAGACAAGATGTACCTCAGAATAGTTTGTTATTCGTATGATAAACGTAGAGGTATAGGACATAGATCTTTAAGATCTGTGTATTTATTCAAGTTTAGTTTAGAGTTAAAAACAAACCTTCTCCAATGGGTACACTGTTTTGCCGCAAGTGGAGCATTTGTCTTGGGTTCCACAGAACACGGAAGAGAGTTTGCTTGGGGTCCTAGTCTGTAAAATACAGAGAAAATATAGAAGCATTATAAATCTTGAAAGAAAAGGATGCAGGATCTGAAAGCTGGAATGGATTTTGAAATATCCCAGAATAATATCATTCATCAGGGTGGTTTCCAAAGGCCACCATAAATCAGTTTACGGGACATCCAAAGACGCCCCAAGTATTTAAATTAGAGATACGATATATGTGTATGAATATTATACCAGGTCATGAGTCCTCTCAGGCTTGCCTGCAAGAAAATGTCATAAAATTGTTAAAGGTGTGTGGGAAAGAATTAAACAATGGCAACTCGTTGAAATACTGTAAGAGAATTGCATAAAAGACACGTGAGACAAAGATATCACCTTTCTGAAAATTCTTGCTGAAATCGCCACCCTCCTTGAAAAGTTGCTCAAAATGAGTCTTGCAGTAGAGGACTCCATCCATGGATGAGTAGTTGCTCATCTGCCAAGTACAGAACAATTTTCAAATCAAGAACATTTTATTTTGTTTTTTATTGAAGAATATCATTTTTCACAAATCCAGATTAAGCCAAAACAATGAAAAGCAATGAATCACTATGCGGCGATTGACACCATTGTTGAGTGCTGGCCTGCTGTTTTCCAAAACCAATTGATCCTAGCTAGCTTGTCGTGTATGAAGATTACATAAATTTTAGCTATGCTATTGGCCTTCAATTAGAATCCATTGCATGTTGTTTAAGATAATTCCCATTCTAATAACACTAAGATAATCAAGAAACGCTATGGAAAGGGAAGATCAGAAAGGAAAACATACCACAAGAGTTCCTTTGCAATGGGAGCATTTGAAGCAGGATTTATGATAAGGCACTCCTTCAAGAGACATCATATCAACAACATAAACAGTCTTGTCACAGGCCTTGCACTTATCCAGGGTTCCAGTGAATGCCATTGCTTTCTCTCCTTAACTCCTCTTTCCTTGTCTCTTCCAAAACGATCCTGGAAGTCAGGAAAGTATTTTATTTTTTTGTTCAAGTTGTCTGAGGATCCAAGAAATCTCCTAACAATAAAAGCACAGTGGGATTGTTGTTCGCTCCCTCCTCAGACACATGGAAATTAAACAAAGAAGTCTTTGTTTTGTCAAAACAAAACTAACTTATATCACAAATTTTTGCCTTCTCGTGTAATGGTGTAAATTGCTTTGTGTTTAGCTGTATAAGATGGACACGTGAATGGAGATCCCAAGCATTGTGAGATATAATTAGACTGCTAATTATGGATGTAAACCTGTTGGATTGGAGTAAAAAAAGGTCTGTGCTCTGACTTTTTCTCGAGGAAGATTGTAAGGGAGGCAAAATGAGGAAAATCTTTATCAAGAAAATGAAAAACCAACTGTTTTTTGTAATCTCCCTTGATTTTTTTTTTAAGTTGAAGGATATAGATATGCTATCAATTTGTCTAATGCACACACCAAACCAGACTGTTTAAATGCTGTTCCAACCCCTTCTGTGGCCCTTGTGTGAATCAATGTTCCTAGTAATTAGGCACTACAGCAGTCAAAAGCTCAAAAACCTCTGGAATTCTGACATTATCACAGGTTGGGATTGGTGGTCTGCTCTGCTCTGGGATTCTTCTCGTCACTTCGAGTTAATGGAATTCTTTTTTCTTTTTCAATTTCAAAAGGGTTTTTTTTTACCAAAAAAACCCAGTAATTAAGTTCAGGTATTAAGATAGAGATACTAGCATGCTTGCACGCATATCTATGTGTGGGCGCGCCCGCTCATACAGATTAAGACAGTATCTGACTTCAAACATGGACATTCAGACTAGGATGGCTGGTTGCTCTTCCACAGTTCCATCCACCATGTCTCAACTATCTTTTTATTGTCATCACGTTTAGCTGTTTTTGACTTCGAATTTAGAAACTAATTTGATCTTGAGGTTATATAACAGGCGACATGCTTTTCTTTATCTTTCCCATCCTAAAGTATAAACAAGGTTTTAACTCATCCCGCTCAGTACTGAAGGAAAAAAAAATTAAGAGCAGTCGGTCTTTTCACTGTACACTTCAAATGATTAATTTATTTTTTACAGAAAAAAAAAAGAATCAATAAAATTACTATTGAAATAACAAGGTGTTTTCCACTTGATTCATTGATCATTATCGAATTACCAGTAATAACTTAGTTTTTTTACAGCATAGTAATAAAAACAATTACACTTATTTAACCGGCATTCAGGGGTGTTTTTGAATTTACACTTTTAAAATTATAATAAAATGACTAAATTAACTATGAAAATAAAAATTATAATAAAATAACTAAATTAATTATGAAAGTAAATTTCATTTAGGTGGCGCTCCAGGGGTTTTTTTATATTTTCATCATTGTTATTTTGTTATAATTAAATTCAGTAAGAACAATTTAATATTTTAATAAATATAAAATATTATTTTAAAAAAAATATTTAACATGTACATTGCATATTTCTATGGTATTCAGGTAGCATATAAGAAGATGACAATAAAAACTAGCACATGCAAGCCACCAAAATAAATTTAAGAAAAAAATCTACAAAAAGCCATGCAAACAGAATGTTTGTTAATGTTATAAAAATAATGTTATAACCTCAAAAAAAATTAAATAGAATTTAATAAAATAATATCTAAAAAAATTTCTAATTAATTTATCATAATTAATTGTAATTAAAACGGGAAAAATACTATAAAAAAAATTAAGACATCTAGGCCTAGGTGAGTCAATGTATTTGACCTGTAAGAAAAGAGGGAAGCCTATATGCTCACCCATTTATTATTATTTTTTTTACTTGGATATGTCATCTTTCTTTTTATATATATAAAATTTAAAATAAAAAGGCCTCACATTTTTAATTTCAAAAAATCCCATTTTAAAAAAAAATTCACTTGAAAACACTAAGAAACATCTTATAAATCTTTATAAATCTACATTTAACTTCAAAACAATCCTTAAAAGGTCATAAAACCAAAAATTAGCCTAGAAAAATAAAAATAAAAATAAAAATGTCGATGTTCAATCTATATTTTTCAGTAATATTAGAGGTTAAAAACATCTAAATGAAACTCATCTTGTTAAATGAATTAATTGACATCAACATTAACTTTTTTTAGTTGTTAAGATGTCAACTACTAACAATTTTCTCTCTTCTCTATTATTTTTTAATGATTTATCTAATTTCTCTCAAACTCAAAAATTAAAATACAAACAAAATAAAATTTTGAATTAAAATACAAAAGTGTCTAACTAAAGAGACCAAGATGAGATTTGCAAAGCTTGGAGGCAAATTTGTCAACAAAGCAACCTATGAACAATGTTTTGAAAGAAAAAAAACCTCCATCTTTGTATTATGTCAATTTTGTTCCCCAATTTGTTTTTTCAAAAGCAATAAACCAATTTTTTCCTTGTAAAACCAAGCATAAACCCAACAACATTGTAGTGTATTTTTAAAACTGTGATAAACTGTGATAAACCTATAGAGAATAAACTGAAATAAATTATCAAAATCAATTCCCATTAAACACAAAGTGGAAGGACAAAATTAAAGGGAAAAAAAAGTTTGATAACCAGAGTGGGAATAAATACTATTATAATCCACAGAGTTTCCCTCAAATTTTAGGTTTCTTGTTAATTGTTAATGTTCTTCCTTGTGACAAATTTCCGTTATACAATCTATTTATCCTCCAAAATTATAATCAAATTGCTTCTAGTAGCAGGTTGAGTTTTTAGTTTCTAAGTTTACCGTACAAAATCTGAAAACCCTTCTTCGAATTTCTTGGAACACAAAAAACAGGAAGACAGATAGGAATTACATCATCAGGTGAGCCGTTTATCTTATCTTATTTATTTCAGTCTTTCAGAAATTCTTCGTAGTCTAAAATTGAGTAGAAATACAATTTACGAAACAGAGTTATATCATGCATATGACGAATCAGTGCTGCCAAGAAGATTTTCTAAGATCAGTTAATCATGTTTCATTACGTTCCAGTATCCTTGTTAACATGGAAAGGGGGCCACGGGTGATTTACAAATTTATAGCAGGAGTATGTGCCCCAAGAGGTCAAACAACGCTAGGGGAATCAAGGATCACAATCATGGAAGCAACACAACTTTCTGACACAATATAAGATCTGAGATGGTCTTTCCATGCCGGTCGAGCCTACGGGAGCAGTTGACGCCACCATCTAGAATGTTCCGGACCACAATATTCAAAGACTTGATTCCCTTGACTTCATAAATTTCTACATTAACATGTTCACTCACCCATTTGTCTCGCTTCATTGTGGAAACCGAGTCAGGAAATGAAGAGGTGTTTGGAAGAGTTGAGACAACTTCCTTCACCCACTGGGGTGTTATAATTAGCTTCAACCTCTCAATATCAGAGGGGAAGTGCGGGATGATTGAAAAATTCATGTCATTTCCTTTGTCTCCAACCCTGCTATGAGCTACAGAATAAAGAGGAATCTTCTGGCCACATGGAGCGGGAGAGGTCTCGATTACTGGTGAAGAACTTTTTGGATGAGGTGGTGATAAAGGGTCGTGCCAAATAGTGGTTTTCACTAAATTTCCAAGGTCAACTTCTTCCTTACTTGGACGCATTCCCTTCCAGCTCTTTACTCCAGTCCGCCAGAAAACACTTTCACGCTCAACCTGAAAGCACAATAAACTTCTCGATGTAAGAACATCTCCCAAAGCCGACAGAGAATTCAACCTCCCTCGCAACATGATCTGATTATAAAAGACTTGCGAATTCAATGTTCATTAAAGTCATATAAAAGGAACAAAAAGGAGGGTTCAATAGCTAAGGGGAGCAATAGGAACGTAGTGGAGATGACAGATGAAATGCAGTCAGATTTCCACATGACTCCAGCAAGCGAAACTTTGAATTGGCTAGCACATCCTTTCACGTAATGATATTGACTAGCACATTGTTTCAGGTAAATATCAGTTGCAGATAAAAATTCAGAGGCAAAAGATGTACAAAGAGAGAGGGAGAGAGAGTACCAATTGCTTTCCGAGAATTATCTCTTTCTTGTGTCCAGTGCTGCAACAGTTAAAAAACAAGAATGGTCACTTTCCAGCATTCAAAGGGATGCTAGGGAAGTAAGGAAAAACTAATAAGTGGAATCTAAAAGTAATTTCCATGCAAATAAAGTCTTCAACCACTCAAACTCTGTATAAAATGCATCAAATGCCGTCTTTCGTTTTCTTTGAGAAATAAAAATAAGCCATCAACAAATTCAAAACAGAAAGGTTTACCACACCCCAGTGCTGTTCTATCAGTTCTTTAAGAATTCTTCATTTCTTTTCTTTTCTCTATTTTCTTTTTTAACAAATGAAGTTTTTTTTTTTTTAGTTACACTAATATTGTCTTCAAGTAAAACATAAAACTCTGCATAAAGTAGTCAAAATTTCATTTAGACAACTGTTGGTATTCAGTAAAACCCACACCCAGATGGGTTAAATCATTACTAGGTTTAGAAATTTGACTAACTAATCCTAGAACCTTCTGACTTAATGATCAAAATACTTAAAAATCAAATTAGCTTGTGCAGAGGAAAAAAAAGGCTGACACTGAGAACAAGTACCCCTAGTAACAAGATTGAGTTTTCCTTCTATTGGCTCATTCATCAAGATGAATAAATAATGGTTAGTAACCAAGGCCTCATTGAAAAACTTCCTTAAGTGAGCTGCTTGTGATCTTAAAAACTATAAGGAGGGTGAATTCAGAGGAAACTGACCTGACACCACCACCACCAGCTGGTCCATTTGTATATAAAGCCATAAATTCTGTTTCAAATTGGACTGCATGCTCCTTCAACTCAAATAGTCCATCCATACGTAACCTTATATCTTCACAAGCACCACATGATATATTGTTATCATGAATGCTAATTGTCTTCAGGCTATCAAGTCCAATAATATATGAAGCAACATTACAGCTAACACTGGGCAATACTTCTTCCATCCATGACCTGACCTAATAAAATATGACAGAATTACGTTACTTCAGAGACTGTAAATAGGGAAAATAAAGAGACTTTTATAAGCTGAACTAGTCTCTTCAAAAGAAAAATCAGCATGATCATGGTCTTCGACAAATTTGGCAACAATTCAGTCATCACATACTAGTTAACAGTGTGCTCACCAGATATTCAGCGGCTTTAGCACGTTTTACACACTCATACCCTCCATAAGATATCTCTCCCCATCCTTTCCATCCACAATCCTGATAAAAAGAAATCAAATAAAAAGAAGAAAGAAAGCAGCCAAAAACCAAGTGAATGCCCATTTGCTGACATACAAATGCTCAAGTACAAGCATATTATACAGCGATGATCAATCCCAGATTTAGTAACATCAATGAATGAATTATAGGATATCCAGTAACCATTCATGGTGGTTCTAACTGCATTGTCCTAAAGAAAACATAATTTCTCTGCTAGTCGTCCTACAAACTAATTTCCAGATCAGTCAGTGGAATGTATCATTGTGACCATTGTTGGCAGTGACTGAAGAAATGCCTCTTACTTGCACACTCACATATACGCACAATAATGCTATTACTCATAAATATATGGTATCGTTCAAGTGACTAGAATGTAAATAATTCAGACAGCAAATGTGAAACTGCACTATTCTCAGCAAAAGCTGAAACAAAAACAAAGCAGAAATTTGAGCCTGAAGTAAAATGATAGTTATGTGTCAAAATTAATCCTTCTATTAATTTATATTGTGCAGAAATTAGAATCAAATGATGAATACAAAAGGCTACCTTTGGAATCAAGCGCAAGAGTTTATCTGGCACTGAATTAACAGATGGTTTAGCTCCAGCACAGATAACATTATGAGCTGACAGTGAGTGAAATGAAACATTCTGGAAATCAATTACCTGCGTTTCAGTACGGCATTTCATCTTTCAGTTCTTCAATACTATCACCTTTTCCAAGTTCTCAAATATGCACGTCAAACTTACCACGTCTAACTTACCACATCAGGGGTAATGTAAGCACCTGGATCCCCAACCTCATAAAGAAGTTGTTGAGCACAAGTACTAAAATTTAACACCCCACCACTACCCTCTGCCTTTGCTACACAAAGGCTTCCATCGAAACCTATTTCTGCATAAGGAAGTGACAAATCTAGGAGAGATGGAAAAGAAATGTCTCGGTATCTATCACCTACAACAGAGCAAATTCAGAATATTACATCAATAGTATAAATTTGGCCAGTAGCTGCAGTTCACTCTTTATGACATATTATATCAATTCAGTACTGATCAAATAAAGCTAATCATGCTCACCTGGATGCATGAAGTATCCTCCTGTGAGTTGACAACCACACTCCAGGAGGTGGCCAGCCATAGATCCTTGTGCTAGCTCCTCTAAGTCATTCCAATTCCAACCTAGTTCATAAACCTAATCATATATATACCAAAGTCAATCAGATTGCTTTCTGAAATGGAGTTAAAACCTAAACAACAGCAGATTTGACAAAACAAGAGCACCCGGGCTCTACATATGAGAGTAGCTGTAAGTCATTGACTAGCACATAAGCAGCCAACCCATCAGCCACATAGCAATCCAACAATCTAGCATTACAAATGAATACACAAATTGTCTGTGCTAGTATACTTCTTCCAGCAGATGTCCGCTCAACCATACACTTGAATATCTTCATTTCCCTTGGCATTTAGTTAATCTAATTCAAAATATGCACCTCTACGTATAATCCTACCAGATGCTTAACATACCAATGACTAACATTTGGCCAAAAAAGGCCTCTTATAGTCATCCTTCCCAATGCAAAGATTTAGAAACATAAAATGATGCGGCAGTGTGGTGGACATGCAGAAGAACTGATTTCATTAACTAGATTAGGAAAAGAAAAAATTACCAAACTTCTTGAAGAAAAAGGAAGGAGGAGGAGTGGGAGGGGGGAGGGATGAGAAGAAAAAATATACCATACCATCGGAGCTAAAAACAAGGCAGCATCGGCAACCCGTGAAGTAATGACAACATCTGGTTGATATTTCTCCAAACATTCAACAATAGGAGCTGCTCCAAGATAAGTGCTAATACCCTTCAGAGATCAGCAAAAATTGAGTTATTGTTTTGACTAAGGAAAAAATTGAAGAGAAATCAAGCTCCCCAAATTGGGTACACAGATGTCAACATTTTCTTGTTCCTCAAATTTGTAATCAATCATACGAAAAGTTTACCCCCTTTACTTATATTCATGAGCAGACTGAATTGCATACAAAACCAACAATAAAACTGCCCGTGTCAGTAACATGCAATGCCAACAGCAAATTAAGCATAAAAATAGAACAGGCTTGGATATACAAATATAAACGCAAACAAAAAGTACCGGATTCTTACACCTTCCATAATATAGGACTTCTTGGTCGACGATCCTGAACCTGAAAATGAAAACATTCTTACTTCGTATCCACATCCATTAAGCATTTTTACAGTAACGAATGACGATATCACCAATACCTAATTTAGCAGAAGAAACCTCATGGGCCACGGCAACAGAAACGCCAAGCCCCAAACTACTAGCTAATTCTACAACCTTCTCTTGTGCACCAACCGGATCCACTAACAAAAACAAGAAAACCAAAGTTTTTTAAGCAAAAAACAAATAATAATAATCCAATATTTATTCAATCTATTTTAATTAATCCTCACTTGCACCCATATTGGTGATTATACAAGTCCCTCTCTCCACAGCCAAAGGCAGTAACAATCGCATCCAATCCGTAACTGCACAGAATTATTAGAAACAGAAATCAAACTTAAAACAACAAAATCACATCGATCAGAATGAGGGAGAGAGGTGAGATTGCGTGAAGGAAACGTAACTGCGAGAATCATAACCGTCGCCACCAGAAATCATTATCTGATAACGATCAGCTAGAGTTCGTTCGGCTAAGCATTCAAGAACCATGTAGTTTAGCTCTTTGACTCTTTGGAGTAATTTAAGCGCTGCGATTGGTCTGTCGCCGCCAAATCCTGCTCCGCATCCTATGTACACCTTCTCTCTACGTTTTTTTGGTTTCTCTCTCTGCATTTATTTCAAATTCAAAATAAATTAGCTCCATAATTTCATTGTCAGGTAACATAAAGTGAGAAGAGGAATGGGTTGCAGAAATTAATTGATTGATTGATTAACTAACCAGTTTGATCACGCAATTGTGAATTTCATTCTCGTCTTGATCTTCTTCCATTGACAGATCCGGTAGTCAGCTAAACACTAGTAATGGATAGGTTCGTTCTGAAGAGAAGCAAAAAAGGAACTGAGTTGCAAAATCAAAAGCGCCACCTGGTTGTTGCTTGTAAGTAGCGTTATCAACAAGTTTTTTTTTAAAAAAAAAAAGTCGTTAATATATTAAAATAATATTTTTTATTTTTTAAAATTTATTTTTAATTTCATACCAACAAAATAATTTAAAAAATTATATTTTTTTTAATCATATAACTGAATTACCATGTCAAACACCTCCTCAATTATTTGATTAAAAAAAAAAGCTCATCTTATAGCTTTGTTTTTTATTTTTATTTATTTTCAATTATATCTTTTATAATTATTTGACATTTATATATTTTAACGTATTGGATTTGTCATTATTTTTCGACATTGAATTAAAGATTAATTTTACAATAAAAAAAGTTTTAAATTATTTTTATAACTAAAATTAGAACATCAAAAATCAAAATTAATACATATAAAAATAATCATATTTAAAAGGCACGTAAATGCACAATTTGATCCCTCAAGATATATTTTGTTTATACCCAATCTCTCTTTTTAGGCTTTTTATGTTTTGATTTGTTAATTTATTTTCATACAATTTAGTTTTTAATATCTATAAAAATGAAAGAAAATATTTAAAAAAATGAAAAATAAAGTTTTTAGATGGTTAAATTCTAGTCATTACTAATTATGATTTTTATATTTTTAGATTTATTTTTAAAATAAAAACTCAATAAAAATAATTTAGTGTGAATGCACGCGATATCATGTCCTTTGCTTTATATATATATAAGGTGTCGGCCTCATCTCCAACGTGTCAGGCTTTATAGTTTTAGGATAACCAAGAGTGTCGATCTCTTTAGCCCAGGTGTGCCAAGCTTTTTTTAAATTGCCTTGAATTTTAATTTTTTATTACATTTTATAATTAGGATTAGCTTCAAATAAATATATTCAAGTGATATCTAAATAATTATCTGATTATATATATCATAGTTTTTAAATGATAAAAAAACTTTTATGATAATATTAATCATTATTTTTTTATTATAAATTCTCTATATGTTTTTTCTTAGATTTTATGTTTTTTAATATTTCACACGGAAATTATTCATCTGTGATTTTGTTTTGTTTTTTTTATTCAAACTTTATTTTAAGAGTACGATAAGTTTTAATTTAAAAAAAAGATTTCTAAAAATGACATGTCTTTATAAAAAAAAATGAAGAAAAAACACTTGAATGAGAAAAAACCTTTTGATTAGGGATATGCATTTTTTCACTCCTTGTTTCAAATAAATATAATTTTTTATTGGAGTTCCCTTGATTGTTTATTCAATAGGCCATATTGCAGTTAAAAAGATATTTTTTAACAAAAAATTAATATAAAAAGAAATCTTGGCTAAAAACAATTTTGTTTCGTAATTTAAATCATTATTGTTACACAATTAAGTAAATTTTTTGAAAAATTATGCACGTCACTGGGTCAAATATTTACATATAAATTTATCTTTTGCTTCTTGTTGATCTTTAATTAGTGTTAAAAACTGTGTTCATAGTTTATCAATTAATATATTTTTCAATTCATTTTATAAAATACAGACATTATCTTTTGAGTTCTCAATTAAAAATTTCATGGTGCTAAAAAACATATCCAGATATGCTAGAGCCTTCTTCTCTGGCGTTGCAAATCTGTTTGGAATATCATCCGTAGCATAAAAAAGGGTATCCTAGTTAAGAGAAATCTAAAGGCATCAATATTTCAATGTGACATGTGATGGATTTTAATTGTGCATTCGCGTATCTTTTTTCCTTTATTTTTTTTCACTCTAGTTCCTTAATTGATTTTTCTTTTAATTTGATCCTTTAAAATTACATTTTCTTAGGATTAGTCATGATACTTGTTTTTATGCCCAATCCTCACAATGTTAAGAAAATATTCCATCACTAAGTTGATACTGAATTTAACAAAATAAGTTTTAATTTTATTGATTTATAAAAATTAGCACTCTGGACATCAAATTTGAAACTTCAAACAATATTGAGTTTTTTCTATTCATTTTATATAATCGAATAAAGTTTTTCTTGTCACCCAACTTCTTTTTCTTTAATTTGATCATTTCATGTTAATTTTATTTGTAATATGACTTGGTAGTATATTTTTGTTGTTTAAATCTAGGGTTTTCATGATGTCAAGGAAAAACCCTAATGTTTGGTTTGGTAAAATAAAATAAAATTATATTCATATAAAAGAATTTAAAGTTAAAAGACTATAATTCAAATTAAAACAAATATAGTATTTTAAGATATATGGCTAGAGTAATTGGCTAGCTTGTATGCTATCCAAATCAAAGAGTGAAAATTATTTATCGCACTCTAAAAGCTTAAATGGTGAATTCTAGTTATGGAATACGATTATTCATTGTTGTGCTGGATTTCTCACCATAAGAGTTTCCAAATAAGACTCTGCATGTGATAGATAGAAGAGTGTAACGACTTTTCTCTCTCTCTCTCTATCTTTTTTGTCCTCTTTTCAGGATTTGTGTTCCCAAAAATAAAAGATATCTAGTTATTTTGTTTTTTTTTAAAAAAAAATTGGCCATTGTTATTGATTGCTGTTTTTTGCTACTGTGTTCTTTTTTGAATTGATTTTTTTCAATTCAATCCCTTAACATTTGATTTTTTTATTTTTTATATCAAATTTAACCTTTATTTTTTTATTTATTTTGAATTCTTTTTATTTTTTTTAATTTTATCCTTGAGCATTTTAATTTTTTTATTTTTATTAATTTTGGTTCTTATTATTTTTTTTATTTCTATTTGTTATGTTTTAAAAACTTTCTTGATGAATTATTTTTTTTAATTCCATGTCTCAACATTTTTGTTGATTTAAAATTTATTTTTGTGAATTTTATGAATTGTTTTTTATTAGATAATTTAATATTAGATTGGTTGGAAATTAGGTTTTGTAATGTTTTTTACTTTTTTTTTATAGTCACAAGCTTGGTAGTTTAAAAATACTTTAAATATTTAAGATACTTTAAATGTTTTTTTGTCAAAAATAAATAAAAATTAATTATTATTTTAATTTATAATACTTCAAGAATACTTTAAATATCTTTTATAATAAATAAAAAAAATAGTTAAATATAGGCATCTAATCCAAAGCTATAGAGTTTAACCTGATGACATACCAATATCTTGGATATGAAATTATCACTAGTTAAAAATATTAAAATATTTTTTATATTTATTTTTTAATAAATTTTTTTATTATTAACCCACCGTTAAAAAAAAAATGAATAACATACTAATTATGATTTGTAATTTGAACGGTATCCTTGACAACAAACAAACAGGGATTTGAGAAACATTCAACCCACAGCCAAGGTTTGCCCTGCCATCCTCTCTCGTTCTTGCTTATTTAAATTATTTTTACATTCAAGCTTTACAATTAAAAAGAAAAATCCTCCGATTTTCGTAAAACAAAAAAAGGGCCGTAAGCAAAGCAACAAGGGCAACAAACATCTTTGTGCGATCATTACAAAAATATTTCAATAAAGGTGGCGGCGGAACACAATATTTAAGAACTAGGAGGGCACCAAGTGCAAATAACAAACAATCTTGAAGCCCTAGAAGCCGTTTCCTTCTCCTCCCCGTTTTCTCGCCTTTCCCTGTAAAAACACAGACACAGTACAAGCGCCACGAATCATCCTATTCATTTCCTCTCTGTAGAATTCTTAAAACGAAACTATTAAGTTTCTCTCTAAAATCACTCCAATCTCTCGTTTTCTCCTCAGATCCGTACCATTCTGACCCTCGATTATACATCTCCTCCCAACGGAAACCCCACCTCTTCACTCCCTCACTGAACCAGTGATTCCCTCCTTTTCCTCTCTAATTTACTATATTACCCCGTCAGATAACCCTGGGTTTTCTTTTCTCCCTCCACACTGTATAAATTTTCAACTTCCAACTTACAGAAGAAACCTCCAGTCTTTAATTCTTCTAACCAAAACGCTTCCGTTTGAATCTCATTGATCCTTGTAAGTATTTTTCTTCCAATCGTCGCAACCTTGAAACCCTAGGCTCAGATCGTTCTTGTTTTCTAGTTTTCTGTACAAATTTTGGATTTTGAGTCGGTGATTTAGTTTCCTAGTTAGGGTTAGGCTTCTATTTTGTGATGAACAACAACAATAGAGGAAGGTATCCGCCGGGGATCGGTGCTGGTAGAGGCGGAGGTATGAACGCGAACCCTAATTTTCAATCAAGGGTTCCGCAACAGCAGTATGTGCAGAGAAATTTCGGGCAAAATCATCACCAACAACAATACTATCAGCATCAACAGCATCACAATCAGCAGCAGCAGCAGCAGTGGTTGAGGAGGAATCAGTTAACTGCTGCGGATTCGAATGGTGATGAGGTCGAAAAGACTGTTCAGTCTGAGGCTGTTGACTCGAGGTCAGTCTTTATTCATTCAAATATTTACACGTGGATATTGATATTTTATTACTCGTGTGATTTTTTCTTAAATAAATGTTAATGTGTCGCATGACCTTTGCTATTGTTGGAAAAGAGTTGATTGTGGAGTATTCTAAGCATGTTGTAGGAGAAAGATTTGCGTAGAGATTGTTTGCTATAAGCCTACAAGTACTAGTTATCATAAAAGGATGAGGGGTAGGAAAGCCTACTATTAATTTCCTGTTGACGTAGTTTTCTTAAAATCTGCACATTAGTAGCAAGTTTTCAAGGGTATTCTATTGTGAATTGAGATTTCTGAAATTTAAAATGTATCAGTAGCTATTGTGGGAGTATTCAGTAAAAAAAAATATTACTAATTTGTATACAAAATCTTGTTAAGTGGCAGTCATCTGATGGATTTGAGACAAGGAAGTGACCATGCCATCAAAATGAACCACAGATATTTACTTGGCATTGTGATTGCTGTGCATGTTGCCCTCTATTTACAAAACGGTCTCGCATGAAAGAGCATCATCGGATCGTGGGCTTTTGTTGGGATTTCTAGATTTCTTACCCTGCTTTACATGCATGGCGCTAATCTATGCTTGTTCAAGTCCAGTCCTTGAGTTTTTGCGACCATGCAATGCTTGTTGTAGAGTGAAGTCTTATTGTCTTGTATTTTTGGTTTGTTCTATCTAGTTCACAAGATTGGAAGGCAAAGCTAAAGATACCACCAGCAGATACACGATACAGAACTGAGGTAGGGCTTTTAATCAGATATTTACTCTCTCATGGTCATGGATGCTGTATTATTTTGTAACACGAATGTTAATTTGTACGCGTAAATTTATTGTTTTCGGAGCCATGACCAATATTTTTCTTCTCTCTTTTGGAGAGGAAGCATTGTGTATTCAGCACCTGGCTGCATGGAAACTACAAACTACGTAAGATTGACCATGGAATCTGACATTGACTCTGAATTAGGAGATTGATAACTAACTTAATGACAAGTGCAGGTCATGTAAGGTTAAAGTTAAAACTTGTACCCTATGGTTTGTTAACTGCATCCAGCAGTCCCGTGTGCAAATTGACAAGTTTGCTTAGGAAACTGCATCACTTGTTTACTCGCATATCATCTTTTGAGTCATATCTGATCCTTTCATGCATGAGCTGCAGCAGATGAATGCCCTTTACATGCACACTTCTGGACTTCAAACAATGATGCTTTAACATTAGGTTCTCTTTTCTTAACAAGATAGCTCTGCACATGTAAAGAGCATTCATGTGACTTAAATATTGTATGACAATGTTTGAAATGGTTTAATGTTGTAGTCTGGTAGATCCTTTGTTGTCCTTCTAAAGATCTACTTTCAAAGAACGATGGAAGTACTGTCTAAAAAATGAGCTGGTGAACTTCATTAGTGAACTTTTTTAAAAGGGAATGACCATATGAATCCCATTTCACTATTTAAATGTCTTGCAGGATGTGACAGCCACAAAGGGGAATGATTTTGAGGACTATTTTCTGAAGCGTGAGTTGCTTATGGGAATATATGAGAAGGGTTTTGAAAGACCATCTCCTATTCAGGAAGAGAGCATACCAATTGCTCTTACTGGTAGCGATATTCTTGCTAGAGCTAAAAATGGGACAGGGAAAACAGCTGCATTTTGCATCCCTGCCCTTGAAAAAATTGACCAAGATAACAATTTTATTCAAGGTTTGATATTCACAATCAATAAACTTTATTCACTATGTACATGCATGTTTATTATATAACGACCATTGAGATTATTTAGTTGCGTGATTGGACTATGATAGCTTTACATCATGTAATCTTCTTTATTGTTGTTTGCATTGGAATATTTTCTGGTTGCCTCAAATTCAACCTGTCTTAATCCAATTATGGAATGATGACTGTATGTGCATGGTTTGTTGCTTTCACAAGTAATAATTACTTCCAGTGGTTATCATGGCATTTAGGAGCATATTACTTTTAGGGTTAATGGATATGAATTGATAATAAATGAGAAGATAGGAATATAAAAACTGTTCCACGAGGAGCTTGTGATGATGTTTTGAGTGTGAAGGAGTTCTGCTTTCCTTTTAATATACAGCCATAATTTTTTTTTCAAGCAATATCAAACATGAGCTGATTCTTTGTAAACAATTCACAAATAGCAGCCTTTCTTAGCTCTTGATTTTATTTGAAGTTATTAAAATTTAATTGACCTCGTAGTTTTGGATATATATTTATGAAAATTGTATTTGATGACTTAATTATGCATTTGCGTGCAGTTGTGATACTTGTGCCAACACGTGAGTTGGCTCTTCAGACATCACAGGTTTGTAAGGAGCTAGGGAAGCATTTGAAAATTCAAGTGATGGCCACCACTGGCGGTACGAGTCTAAAAGATGACATTATGCGTTTATATCAACCAGTCCATTTACTTGTTGGAACTCCAGGAAGAATACTTGATCTTGCAAAAAAGGGCGTGTGTATTTTGAAAAACTGTTCAATGCTTGTTTTGGATGAGGTGAACTTCAACCCAGCTGGTCCTTAGTAATATCACTGCATGATAGTTTTGTGTGATAATTGTTCAACTTCTATTTCTTTTTAACTTTTAAAAGTTGTTGGAATAGGTATATTGATGAGTACAGGAGGCTGGTTTTGGTTTCTTAAAGAACACGAGCTTTGTTTAGGTTTCTCAGTGTTCTGGCTGTCATTTATATATAGATCGATGACAACTGGAACACTGAGCCAAAGCCTATCAAAACTGTTTATAGACAGATGACAACTGTTTGGATTTATAGATAGATGACAACTGTTTGTATATGTGCAAAATGGTTGAAGGATTGTTGTTGTTGGCTGTGTTAATTAGCATAGGACATTCAAATAAAAGCACAAGTGATTTTAATTGACTGTTTTAATATGTAAAAGAACTCTTAAAAGTTGGTTGAGATAATATTATCTGGCTGTTTTTAATGCTCAATATACTTTTGAAGACTTTGAATTTTGGTGATGGTTGAGGGGATTTTTTTTCTCTGTTTTATGTTGGCTGAGATACTACTCTTCCCTGGCTATTTGCCATGTAATTATATTGAAACTCAATTAGCCAGCTTTATTTGTTTAGTGTTGGTTTAGTTCAGATTTTTTTTTTTTTTGGCTAGAGAATGAAATTAACATTGCAATTTGAAAATTGAGAGCGAGGGGAGAGAGACAATGAAATCGGGGTCTTTTGTCTCATTGCCTAGCGATCTTGTTGTTGAGGGAGAAGGAAGATGTGTTTGTTTGAGCTTTAGGAAAATGCTTTAAAACATAAACGAAAAAAAACCTTTATTGCTGTTTTTCATTGTAAAAAATGATATATTTTGTCATAAAAAAATCTGTTTCGGTGCTGTGATATACATATAAGCTGTGAACTATCTGGGGTCTTTTAGTTTTCCTCAAATGGTAGATGTGTTTGCATTATGATGATGTGTATGTATGCGCGCATGTTCAATTGTAAAGTGCTGTTGGACCTTTAATTACATTATTGCTTATTCTTTTAATTTTTGACTGAGAAATTTTGCATTTGCCAGATGAAGGCTTCCAGCCACATTCATGAATCTTCAAGTTCACCAATTGCTACTTGCAGTTTCTTAATCTGAAATAATGTGCTATCTAATTATTATTAGTGCTATGATTGAGTTTAATTTTTTGACGGACAAGCATCTGAATGTTTATTGCTTCATGTTCCCCAGGCTGATAAGCTTTTGTCTCCAGAGTTTCAACCTTCAATAGAGCAGCTTATTTGTTTTCTTCCTTCAAATCGTCAGATTTTGATGTTTTCGGCCACATTTCCTGTTACTGTTAAGGATTTTAAAGATAGATATCTAGAGAAGCCTTATGTTATCAATCTTATGGATGAACTTACTCTCAAGGGTATTACACAATATTATGCTTTCGTGGAAGAACGACAGAAAGTCCATTGCCTGAACACTCTTTTCTCTAAGGTTTGATCTCAACTAAACAGTTATTATGATTCCTGGTTTCTTTTTGAATATGATGCCATTGTGGTGTATGTGCAGCTGCAAATAAACCAATCAATCATATTTTGCAACTCAGTGAACCGGGTAGAATTACTGGCCAAGAAGATCACAGAACTTGGCTATTCATGTTTCTATATCCATGCAAAGATGTTACAGGACCATCGCAACAGAGTATTTCATGACTTCCGCAATGGTGCATGCAGGAATCTTGTCTGTACTGGTGTGTACTTGTGTTCTTAGCACTCATGAATATCTTTTCTTTTTGCTAGTTTACTTTCATGACTTCCTCCTTTTTGCTAGTTGAAGTAGTGGTAGTGTGTGCTTTGCATATGCGTTGATCAAGTCCTGATGATACACTATGCTTGTTGCAGATCTTTTTACCAGGGGTATAGACATCCAAGCAGTGAATGTTGTTATAAACTTTGACTTTCCCAAGAACTCAGAGACATACCTTCACAGGGTATGTTGAATGTGATATTTATCCAATCAACACCATGGCGGACATTTTTATATTCCTATGTTTGTTTTGTATACTGTTTTTGTGAACATCATATCATTTTATATTCTTATTGTTTTTAATACCTTTTTGTTTGTTTCACTCTCAGGTTGGTCGATCAGGAAGGTTTGGACACCTTGGTTTGGCCGTGAATTTGATCACTTATGAGGACCGGTTTAACCTGTATGCATTTTTTCCTCTGCCTTCCACAGTTCCACTTCAACTTTGCATCCATTATTCGGGAGTTCCCTAACTTAGTTAATGTCTTCTTATTTTTCTGCAGGTATAGGATTGAGCAGGAACTTGGAACTGAAATTAAACAAATTCCTCCACATATTGACCAGGCAATATATTGCCAATAACCTGTGGTAGATGCCTCTGTCTTTGCATTCAACAATGGCGAGTAGCATCAGTGATTAGCAATGGTGAGTAACATCAGAAATGTTTGTTTTCATGATGATAACATATAGATCAACTGACCCCATCTCTTAAGATCAATTGCAATCAATCTTGTTCTGATTCTATGAGTTTTGCTTAAAAGAACGAAGAAGAACATTGGCTTTCATAGATCAACTTGAAATGAAACTGCATGCTAGAATATCAATTACTAATTGATGCTTTTCTGTTAGAAACAGAAAGCAATATTTCTCTGGAATATGGTGTTAGTTAAGGTGTTGGATGGAATAATCAGATCTATGTTGACTATTGATTGGTGAGTTTACCAGATAAAGCTGAATTGGATTATGGTCCACTGTTTTTCCCACCCAATATTTTCCATGTTTCAAAAGGGGAAGATCTGTTATTATGAATTACAAGACTTAGTTACACATCCTTGATATTTTATTTGATTAAGAATTGGTTAATATAGAATTTCATAAAAGTATTGGACCACCTCTTTTTTTGTCATAACAATGAAATGTTTTGAATCTGTCGTGATGTTTCTTTGGCCACTGGGTAATATCCCACTAGAGATTGACGTCACCTGACCTGAATGAACTTTGATGTTCCAGGGTTCAAGCTGTCCAATTCAAGAGGAAATAGCTCTGCATCCGAGGGAAACTTCTAAGAACTAAATATTAATTGTGGAAGGCTTATGATTGCTTTATGCATTTAATCCTGGAATGCTGTAGTTAGTTTCTGGATGGAGTTTTAACGGATTATGAAATCCCAGATAGATAGGATGCTTGGTCCAGTTCTGGTGTTGCGTTTGATTTCATTAATGCTCTGGTTTCATAATATCTGCCCTTACTTTTCTTACTGTTGAAATGAAGGCTGTACTCCAGGGAGATAATATCAGTTACTCCTCTCTTGCACTCTTCTTCCGTTAATAAAGTCATTAACCTAGGAAATCCCGTGGAGCGTTTTTTTTTACTTGGGTCTTGTGTTTTTTTGTCTTGGGGTTGTGAAAAGGTTTGATGATTGCTCAATGTGACCAAGTTTCTTTCACGACATGAGACGGCTGGATAAAATTAAGTTGTCAATCTTGACCATTGTTGCTCATAGGAGTATGATCACGAAAGCCATTTACGAGCACTATATTGTTGGTATGTCTTGCAATGGAATCACAAAACCAAGATTATTCCCCTACCCATGCTCGTGGATTTCATTCTACATGAGCAGAATCATCGCTTTCATCCTTCCCCCATAGGGACTGATATGGTTTGTGTTTGCTGCTCTGATAACGACAGTCATGAGATGTCAGCAGCAGCACCTAGCTGAGTCGCAACAGCAGCCAAAAACTGTTCTGGGTTTGGGTTCCAGCTATATGGTATGGAAGCAATTCAAAGGTCTGGATTTGAACTGGGAAGCGAGTGGCTGCAATTTGGCTGGTTAGTGTATATTTTGGGCACTGTGGTAGCGAGCTCCTCATTTTGATGAAAAATAATTAAATTAATTTTTTTTTTGACAGTTTTGACGTTGCATGTATGGAAAAAAAAAAGAAAAATTAAAAAGCATAATTTTAATTAAAATTATTTTTTAAAAAACCTCTACCGTTATTTTTCATCTGGAGGAGCTCATGCGCTCTTCATGCGCTCGTCTTAAGATGTAAAGAACGCCAAGGACTGAAAATGAAAATTGAACTGGAGAATTCTTTTGGAACTGAAGGCTGTATTTTCTACTATCATTTAAGATGGAAGTAGAAATGTACGGCAATTCAGATCTGCATCTATTTCCTTGGCAGGTTGCGTGTGTATGACCCGCCGTTTATTAAATGCAAGAACTAGAGGGGTTAAAAGGTACTCTGTTAATCGCCGACATCATAACTGAAAGATCGATCACTCCAATACGTAACCTTTCACCCCTCTTTCTGCTAGTCTTGTTATGATTATAATTATTATTATTAAAAAAATCCAAAAGGAGGGGGAAAACTAGTGTAGCAGCCATTCATAATAAAAGGTTGATTTTTACATTTTAAAAACTGCCCGGTTAATATATATATATATATATATATGTATATATATATTTTTTTTGTAGGTATTCACCAGTCATTCCGTGCTGACGAGGATAAATTGATTTTTATATATTTTTTAATGTGTAAAATAATTATTGTTTTAAAATCAATTTTTTTAAAGTTAATGTCTCGGGACGTTTTGTATTTTCAATTTTCTCAGCTCAATAAGATGATTTCTTTAACTTATGTTAAGAGATATTTTTGTATATTCATTCATTTATTTTTTGTTATTATTAGGTTTGATAGAGGAGTATTATTGTAATTTAACAAATATAAATATTATTAAAAAAAATGAAAAGTGTGTTACATGGGCCAGAGTGTGATGGTTGCAGCGCTATTTATGCTACGTGTGTTGCATCCCCTAGCATTGAAATGCTAGCTTTTGAAACGGCAAGTATATATGGTTAATGAAATTGTTTTATATGTTTTTTTTATTATTTATTTTATTTAATTTTTTTATAAAATTAGTTTTTATTTTAATTGTTTTAATGTCGATTTGATTATTTATTTATTTATTTGAATGTAATTTCACTATTCTTCAATCTTTTTTCTATTTGATAAAAAACTTTGTTGGATGTTTTAAATTAATATTTTTATTGATTTTATTTTTTAATATTAAATTTATTAAAAATTTATCTTCTTAATTGAGCATGAATTTAGGATTTTATACGTTACATATTTAAAAAATTAACTAAAATTTAGAAGATTCATCCCGGTTTGCTTTTTTTTCTCCTTTTCTTTAAGCTTATATTTATCTTATTTTATTCTTTAGTATTTATTTAATTAAAAATTAGGTCCTGTTAATTTTTTATTTGTTTTGAATATAACTCAGGTTATCTAAAGTTTTTTTATTTTTCATATTTTTTTTAAATTTATTTTGAAGGATATTTTATTTTTAATTAATTAATCAAACATAGATATAAAATACTAATTTCATAATATTTGTTTGGTTTTATTAAATATAAATAAAGAGACGAGTTTGGAGATTTTAGTATTGACCCATGAACCATATAATTTCTTTTTTCATTATTTGGACATGTTCTTGGATGAAGAAAAGAGAGAAGAGATTCGAGGGGAGCCCGCGGTGCAGCATGGCCCGTAGCTAGTTTCTTCCGTGACTTGGTGGGCACTGTAAAAGAATTTCTTTAAATCAATGGAGCATAGAGGGTCTTAATTTTGTCTCTCTCGTTTTTATTAAAATGGAAAGGCTATTCTCTTACCGGAGATTGTGTTTATGTCTTCGCATATGATCCACAAATTTATGATGACTGCACTTTCAGATTTATGATTAGAAGGTCAAATCTACACCACACAACACCAAACAGAACCTAACTATCAAGGAAGAATTAAAAAAAAAATGCACTCCATGTATGAGGAGCCACAAATTTCTTTACAAAGAGGGTCCATGATAATTGATGAGTACCCCATTAAAACCCTTGGTATCATGAACCAACGTTGTCGGAAAAAACATAGGCAGGAAATTTAAGTTTTTTAACAAAACCCATCAAAATACTGTCAGTCTCTGTATCTATCCTTGCTCAAGTTCATATAGTTTATGGTAATCAAGTCTTTGGAGTCTTTGACAGTTTGTTGTGTCCCATCAGATTTTACGATCACTTGATTTGACGTGAAAGGGCAGAAGAAAAAGAAGAACACTTCAAAAACGACATTTGAGCTTGGTTTGAAGCTTGTAATGATGCAGCATCCACAGTAAGAACAACGAAGCACAAGAACCTATGTTAAGTGGAAGATATTTTGCCTTCGCTCCTGCTAATGTGGAATACTGGCATCATTATTATGGTCGTCTAGTCGAGATGCTTGGAAGCGGAGATCTTCCGTAAACGCCGACCTTAAGTTTTGAGTTCATAGAGTCACAATAGATTTTATCCTGAAAAGACGTATCTTAATGAGAGAAGCGATGCCAAAATCTTTTAGTTATCTAAACCCTCCACTGTTCAGGCTGTAAACACATACAAGGCCATAGCATTCCTGCATGTGAAGGCGCATGAAAATTCTAATTTGCGGAAGAAGCACTGCAGCAGCTGTCAGTCAAAAACCAGGGAGTCTTGGACCTCAAACCGCGAGACCTTTTGACTTGTTGCTCACTGTATTTATTGCAGTTCAAAGGACATGCCATAGCCCCCATGTATTTATGATCCTTTTCTTCTTCTGTTTTTCTGAAAGGATCTTTATGGTAAGGCCATAAACGGCTAAAACGAGTGATAATCAAGGGCCCCACATGCCCCTACTTAAATGCCAGGATAACTCTTAAATTTTGTGTAAGACGCAAAAGAAAAAAACTGAAACCCACAAACCTAGCAGTCTCTGCTAGCTAGCCTTTCCAAACAGTAAGAACAAAAAAAAAAAAAGGAAGCTGAGTTTTCTTTTCTTGCATGTTCTTCCATATTTCGGTGCAGTAGCATCATCCGGTTGTTAAATTCTTATATTACGTTGACTCTTGTGATCGAGAAGCAATCCTAACGAGTTAACCTTGTGAGAAGATTTATTATTTTATATTTTTATATGCTATTCATTTACGATATTTCCATTTTTTATAAGATTTAGTGTGTTTCTTTATCACCAAAAGGAGTCCACATAATAAATATCCATACGAATTTATCACACATTAAATAAAACGGGTCTATCCTAGTCAACAATCTAGCTGTCAGTATAATATTTCCATTGAATGATTAATTTATTTTTAATTGAAATTGCTTCTGCTTTGCTGTATATGCTTAAAATCCTTCTCGGTTCATTCTTGAATCTTAGAAGAAAAAAACACTCAAACATACAACACTACAATTTACAGTTTTCAAGAAAGTAATTAGAGGGGATGAGTGGGTTAATATATCATGGTCTGTCCGTACAGTGTAGGTCATAGTGAGCGCCATTATTTCTTTCTTTCCCCATAAATTTTCTCGCTGTCAAGAACTCACCATTAATGCTTTCCCTGTCACCTTCACCGTATACCTCTCTCACTTGGCTGTTCTGTTCAATAAAAAAATGCACATCAAAAACAGAAAAGAAACCCTATATTAATTAACTCTCTTCAATTCCCTCATAGTTCTTAGTACAAGTTTTTGGTTCAATGATGATACAGGACCTCTCTCAAATGGGACAACATACCCGTAATTGTCATGCATAAATACTCACACTTATATATACATGTATTTATTGCATTGCCGGCTTAAAACTTGCTGATAATCCTTTCTTGCAAAACCCGCGGTAAATTATCACTTTCGATTTCCCTAGATAAGATCACTCCAGCATTTAATTTATAGCTTCCCTCTCCCTCTAGTACAAAGCTTCTCTTTGAAAAAGCCTGTCTTCGTATGCGTGTGTGGACTTTACAGGCTATTGCTTTTCTTTTTTTACACTCATGGTAAATTAAGAGCGAGTACCTAGCTTTTGTTGGAAGATTGTTGTTGTAATAAAAAGTGAAGGACTCGGTCAAGGAGATGGGGAGGACACCTTGTTGTGATAAGAAGGGTTTGAAGAAAGGGCCATGGACACCTGAAGAAGATGAGCTTCTTGTTACTTACATCAAGAAGAATGGACATGGCAGCTGGCGCTCTCTCCCTAAGCTCGCAGGTATTTCATTTAGTTAAACTCTAGCCACTGCTTTCTTTTGATTTAGGAAGCTGAAGTTGCATTGATCTTAATTTTTAGCTTTCATGGAGTTGTATATTTGTGTGTGTGTGTCGTCACCAGCTTCAAAAGTGCTGATAATGTGTTGCACTTGGAGGGTCAAATAGAATATTTGTTGGACTTGGATAGTAGAACTATTATGGTATTGTAAAATGCTTTGAATATTCAAGTGGTTAAATTCTACAAGCTACTTCACAGTATTGCATTCCTTCTTAATGAATTGATGTTGTCGCTGTTTACTGGGCAATGTTTATCTGGATGCTCACAACCAGGTGGTAATTGATTACTTCACATGACTATTTAACACTCAAAACTAAAATTAATTTATTGATATCTTTCTTTTGTCCTGATCTTCGTGATTATCAACTCCTTACTTGTACGAAATTAACTTGTCTGCTATATGGGGATATTTTCTGTTGTGTTGATAGGAATCTGCCCACTTCCGAGAGGATATTGACCTTTTAGAAATTTTCTTTCTTGAAAACTTAACTTTCTGTACTTGAATTTCCTGCTTGATCGATCATATCTGCAAAAATAGTAAGTTCCATGCAAAATCTGCTTAAGCTCAGGTAACTTGGACAATGGTACAAAACTCTCATTTTATAAAAATCTTGAAGAATATATAATGTATATTTGTTAATTATATTTTATAAAATGAAGATTACTTTTATTTAAAAAATCTTTTTGTAACTTGTTAGGTATATATAAAAAATAAAAAAAAATATTTTTTAAATATTTAAAAGATCTCATCTATAATTTTACCTAAAACTCCATTCATCTTAAATGGACTCTGATCCCTTGTAACTCTTTTCTTTGTTTTGCAGGTCTTCTTCGCTGTGGAAAGAGTTGCAGGCTTAGATGGACAAACTACCTCAGGCCTGATATAAAACGGGGTCCCTTTACTCTCGAGGAGGAGAAGCTTGTCATTCAGCTTCATGGCATTCTTGGAAACAGGTAGTTTATAACTATATGAAAATATATAATGCATAAGTAATTCACTAATTAATTTAATGGACAAAAGTGGCTTAGATTAATTGTTTTCTTATAATAAAGCATTAGGATTGTTACTGAATATAGTGTGTGCAGTGAAGCTCTTTTTGGCTAACGAATTCTCTAAATATAGGTGAGCTACGAATAGAGTTATACTAGAATCTATTATATATAAGGATCAACAGAATCCTCTTCAGATTATGTTTATGACAATTTCCTGATTATAGGAGATAATATATTTGAATTTGTACTTTTTTAAGTGTGTTTTGCTATACCTAGAACTCTAGAACTCCAGTATAAATAAAACTAGGGTACCACAACAAAGGCGATGCGGTGATTTCATAATCCTTTCATGATATCATGCCATCTAACACATATCGTTTAATCCTTTAGCCTCTAACACATCATTTTCCTCCTTGTCCTCCATCACCATGGTACACTTTCTAATCATTAAATTATCTTCTTATAGCTATCTCCTTTGGAGCAGTCAAATACTACCACTATTGTAGACCTAGCATCTCTTTGGATATGTTGATGGTTTTGTTGTTATGCCTTCTGCAACTGATGTTTCTGGTTCAGAAAATTCAGAACTTGTTAAGTGGCTACAAATGGACCAATTTGTGCCCAGCCTTTTACTTTCTTCCTTCACCGAGGAAGCCATATCTGTTGAGGTTGGATTACATTCCTATCATGAAGTTCGTTCTGTTGGATATCATTTTCAATCATCGTTCCAAATCTCATGAGCTTTGTCTAAAAGGTGACTTGTAACACATGAAGAAGAACTCACGTGGTGTTGTAGAATTTTATTTGAGAATTCAAAGCCACCTGTGATCAGTTGGACGTTATGGGCAAACTTGTTGATGAACTCGACAAATATATCATGGAGAATGTTAGTAGGTAGTCAAATCAATACAATTACAATGAAGTGCTATTTTTTTAGACATGCTAGCTAGATATGATGGTATAAGCCTAAGTTTTCTTTAAAATTGACATAAAAAATAGAAATTATTAAATTAGAATGTGTCAAGGATACGAATAGAAAACTACTTTTAAAATTAATAATGGATTATATAAGTAGCTAGTCATGTATTTCGGGTTTTTCAATGTGCCAAGTATTTTCATGAGAGTAATGACAAATGTGTTTAGACTATTTATAAGAAAATTCTTAATAGTGTATTTTGATGATAAGGAACAAAAAAGGAGCCTTTAAATTATCTTATTCAAGTCTATATCACCTTAAGAAAGGAAAGTTTGTCAGCTATTAGTGTCAAAAAAATATTCTTTCTTTGTAGATCAAGTGATTTTTTTAGGGTTTATAGTGTTATGAAAGGAAGTCTCTACTAATTTATAAAAAGTCCAAGCCATAGTAGATTGACCTGAACCTAAAAATATTCATGAAGTTTATAGTTTTCTTAGGCTTATGATTTTTTTTATTAATGTTTTATTAAGGGATTTAACACTTTCACATCACATATTGTAGATTGTTTGAAATAGGGTGGGTTTCAATAAAATAAATGAGCTAATAAGACATTTGAGGAGGTTAAGAAGAAGATGATTAAAGTAGAATGTAATGTCTTAAGAGTTGGTATAGGTGAAATACTTAGTAAGAAACGTCACCTTGTAACCTATTTTAGTGAGAAACTTCATGAGACCAAACAAAAGTATTTAATCTATGATAAAGAATTTTATTTGATGGTTTAGGACCAATGCTATTGGTGTCATTATTTTCTATCACAAAAGTATGTTCTTTACTCTGATCATAAGGTCTTCCACTATCTCAACTCCTAAAAGAAGCTTATCCATATGCATGGTCTTTAGATTGAGTATTTGTAAGCCTATTCATTTGTTTTGAAACATTAATATGGAATGAATAATAAAGCAATAAATATCTTGAGTTACAAGGTAATGCTGTTATATGTAATGAGTGCTGAAGATACTGGATTTGAGAAACTCATAAAAGAGTATGAATCTTGCCCAGTGTCATGGGATCATCACAATGATCGTGCATTGCGACGTTGTCTGGTAACGGCAAAGGCTTTTGTCATGCCTCCCGTGTGTGGTGTTGTATGCTGGAAAGAGTTTTTGGATTTAATTATAAAATTATAATTAATGTTTAAGAGTCGTCATCTAGTATTATGGTCACTAGAAACCTATGATTTGCAAGAGTCTGGGTAAGGGATTGGTTATGCAGTGAGAAGACGCATCACCTCCAATACACCCTACCTAAGGTAAGTTGTATTGTTGTTTAATTTTTTTTTAAGTTAAGTTTCTATTCATTGGTCTTTTTTAAGGTTTAAGGTAGATCTCTCTCTTTATGAAAGAATCTCTACCTTATTATGTTAAATTCTAATCATTCTAAAGTCTGAATTTTAAAATCATATTTATTTACACCTTGTATTTTTAATACCTGAGAGTGCACTTTATTGTATGATTTTACATTTCACAAGTATTAAAGTTTACATCTGGACCTTAAAAAAATATTGGAAAAATATTTTTGATATTTTGATCAAACCTTAATGGATGATCATAAACTAGTTATGATATCCATTTTTTAGATGTTGAAAACATGAGAAAGATGTAATTTTTTAATGAAAATATGCTTTGAAAATTTTTAGGATTTGGCCATGAAAACAAATTTTTTTTGTTTATTTTTTATTTTTTTAAAGGGACAATTAATTTAAAATATTTAATATTTTCTGAATTTTTTTATTTAAAAAAAGCATTTAGGAGAAAATTATGTATTTTAATACCAAATTTGTATCTTACAATATAAGTATATAACCTAATATTAAACAAAACTAGTAGAAAAATATGTGAGGGAATCATAATTTTTTTCGAAGGAATCTTAACTTTTTTTTGAATTTTTAAAGAAAAAATATAATATAATATTATATATATTTATTAAATATTATTAAACACATAGGGGCTGGGCTGGCCTAACCTAGCTAACTAGGCCAAGCTTAGCCCTATAAAAGGTAGGCCAACATCGGCCTAAAATGGTTGGGTCGATCTTGGCTTAAAATATTTTTTTATTTTTAAGGCAGGGTTGGACTCAACCCAAACTTTTATGTTGGGCTAATATTGGCCGACCCCAAGGCAATGCTAATTATTTACAGAATATAAACAATGTTTTGCATTTTACATGTAACTGAAATAGTTGTAGAAAATGAAGGTTGACGGAGGATCGACTCACTCGAAACAAGAGTCTTGAATGTGATTAAGAGCTTATCTAGTGACTCTGATAGCATTTTTGCGAGGAACAGTGATTGAAGTTGTTTATACGAAGAAGAGGAAGACTTCTACAGAAGTGAGAGAGTCGAAGAAACGATGGATGTTTTAGGCGTGGGGGTGGCCAACTTATGGTTGGGCTAGTTAAGTATGGTAAAGCTAATGGTGGCTGGAATGATGAAAAAAGAGGGAGAGAAAAACTACATAAATGAGGGGTAGTAGGGCTAATTATTGGTTGATTTTAATCTCGATTTTTTTCTTCTTAGATCATGAAATCCACCTTTATTTATAGAGGTGAAAGTGGGTAATCTTGTTTGCACCGGGAAAAAACTGTAGCTTTTGATTCAATTGAAAAAGATCCTACTTGTTGGTTCAAAGTAGGCAATTTGCAGGAAATGATTGATTGAGTTGGCTTTTTTTGGCTAGCGCCAATGCTAATAGGTTGTCATTCAGCCTAAACGGGCTATATAGGGTTGTAGATAAATTAAAGAGGATAATTTTCATGCAAGATTTGCAAAATTTGATGGATGTTAGAAGCATTAAATGCACCTGCAAAGAAGGTAACTAGAATAACTTTTTAGAAAAAAAATGAAGTAGATAATAAATAGTGACAAAACGACGAGTCGTCTAGTTTTTTTTAAAAAAAAAATACAAAAAGACATTGTTTAGGGTAAAATTAGTGATTTTTTGTTGATCTTCAACTGAGTTTTCTAGCTTTCAATTGCACTCCTAATTGATCCTAAACTTTCGATTTAAGCCCTTGTGGAACTTCAACTTTAGCCTTGTATTTACACATTTTTTGCATTTTGATCTTTGGTCCTGGATTTATGCAATTTACCCTAATCAACCATTAAACTTTCAATTTTTTCAATTAAATCCTTAGTCTTTTGTTAATTATGCCTTTATAGTCTAGTGTCTTTTTCAGATTGGTTATTGGCTGTGAATTTTATCAATTTATCTTCTAATTGACCAAAAAACTTAAATTTTCTTGCAATTTTACCCCTAATTTCAATTAATTTACATGAAAAAAAAATAAATTTGATATCTTAAAATTTCAATCTTTTCAATTAAGTTTAAATTGGGCTTCCATATTTAAATTTTCACCAAGTAAGTCTCAAATAAAATTAACTTGACCTATTTAAAGTACAATTAAGTCATTACACTTAATTAAATCTTTCAATTAAACTCAAATTAATTCTTAAACATAATTAAAATTCAATGTGGCCTATTAAAAATTTAATTATGTTCTCGAACTTAATTTTTAGGTAAATTCATCCAATAATCATTTCATTTGACATTGAATTTCTATTTTCTCTCTATTTCAGGGTATAATGGGGTACAATTAGGTCTTTAATTTTCTTAAAAATTTACAGCTTGATTTTTTCATATTTTTATAGTCCTTTTCGATTTGTTTTCTTCACATTGCCAGTTTTTATTTTACTTTTTTTATTTTTATTTTTAAAAATAAATTTTAAAAAATAATCTAAAATTAGGTTTTGACACCTAAAATTTAAAGAATTAAATGAGGATAATAGTTTTTTAGATGGATATCACCGCTGGAAAAGGTATTTAGTTCAAGATAATAAGTTTCATATCCCAAAGATATCAATGCTTGAATTTTTTTATATAAGAGATTTAAACCGGAGGTCTTTCAGGACACCTTGAAAGAAATAATACCATTGAAGAGGTAGAATGTCAGTTTTTTTTTATCTAATTTGAAAAGAAAAATGTAATTAAGTTGGTGGATCAATGTTAAACATGTTAACTAGCTAAGGAACAAAATAGAACACTGGGCTCTACATCCTGTTGGTTGTTCCTATTTGTTTTTGGCAAGATGTAAGTACAAATTTTATACCTGAGCATGTACGTACTACAAAGAAGCATGATTATATTTTTTTGGTTGTTAACTTCTTTTTTAAAATGATCCATTTTATCTCTTGTAGTAAGACCATAGATGCTTTTAAAGTTGTAAAATTTTATTTTGACAAGATTGTCAAGTTGTATAGTTTTTCTCAAATCATAGTCTCAGATAAAGATGTTAAATTTATGAGTTATTTCTAGAAAACCTTTTGCTAAATATTGGGATATAAATTGAAGTTTTTTAGTGCCTACGACCCCAAAACTAATGGTCAAACTGAGGTGGATAATAGAAATTAAAGCAATATTTTGAGATGTTTAATGAGTGATCATAATAAAAATTAGAATTTGGTTCTTTCTTTGACCTAATTTGTCTATAATAGCTATATCAATAGGTATGGATCCCTTTGAAGTTGTACGTTGTTACAAGCTTATGAAACCTTTAAACCTTCTTCTTATGTCTCTTCATGTTAGGGTGTCAGAGTTAGCTGAATCTTTTGCATGCATTGTTAAGGATTTGCATATTGGGATCATAGAGCAGATTCAAATAAGTAATGCGTCATATAAACTTCAAGTTGATTTATATAGACGATATAATAAATTTAATATGAAATACTATGTTATGATATGGATTTGCTATAATGGGTTAATCCAAATGTTTATGTTCTAGATTTACTATTTGATTTTGGCATTAGCTCTATATTTAACATTAAGGATCTAGTTGCATATTCAAAACCATTTCCTATTTCAAATGATCCCTTTAAGATGCCACCTGACTCTCCTCCTAATGATCCTATTGAAACCTCTACCTCTAACCATTTCACCTCGATCTTAGCATAAAAGGATAACACTGATGCTATTCTGAATGAACAAGTTGCCTATAACATGAATGATGGGGTTCAACGATTTCTAGTTTGTTGGGTGAATCAACATGTGATGACTCAACTTGTAATTATTTGGTTAGGAGACTAAGTCTATTTAGTTCTATTTTATTATTTTATTTTATTTAATTGACTTATTTATGTTATGAAGTCTCTTTTCTTCCTAGCTTTAGCCTTTTATTTATTTATTTTTAGCTTCTTTCTTTCTTGCTTTAATTATCTCTGTTCATTGGTCCGCATCAATCACTCTCTAATTTCTATTACTTCTACTCATTGTCCATGAGCTTTTTTTTGATGTTTCATGTATCTAATTTCATTTAAAAAAAAATATCATCAGTTATGTGTGACATTATAGCTGCCCAATCCTAATGTGTGCTCCAGTTGTTAGCTTGCTAAAAGTCATTGTCTTTCCTTTCAACTTAATGATAAATGTGCTTCATCTGTGTTAGAACTTATTAACTGTGATATGTGAGGTTCTATATACAATCAATTCAAATCTTGATTTTAAATATTTTATAATATTTGTTCATGATTATTCAAGATTTATATGGTTTTATCATTTGAAACTCAAATCAGATTTTTTTTAGCATTTTTAATTATTTTTAAAAATTTATTAACGATAAAATCAAGAAATTTCGAAGTGATAGCGTAACTAAATTTACAGTTCACAAATTCCAAGACCATTTAATTCTGGAATTGAACATCGAATGTCTTGTTCATATATTCCATCACAAAATTATGGCCTAAAGCGCAAATATAGACATATAACTAAAACTCCCATGTCCCCTGAAATTCTAGGTTGATGCCTTCAACACTATCACTTTCACAATTAATTGGCTGCCAGCTCTTACACTTGATAACATGTCGTCATTTGAAATATTGTATGCTAAATCACCATCTTACTCCAATTTTCATCCATTTGGATGTCAAGTTTTTCCCTACTTCTGAGATTATGACTCCCCGTAGTTGTTCATGTGTTTTCTTTGGCTACAACATGTCTCATCATGGTTTTCATTACCATGATCGTTTAACTAATCAAGTCTTTTCCTTTGGACATGCTATTTTTTATGAACATAAATATCCTTTTTCAGAACTTGCCTACGCTAGATCTCTATCTAGTTTTTGTGTTAATGCATTTCTTGAGCCAAGTCCTATCATCACCAGACTCTAAGGTCCATTCCTCACAGCAACACAATTCTTTATCACCACCGTGCCGCCCTTGTTTAACTGATACATCGACAAGTTTTATGTCACCATCTATTTTGCAGGATTCAATCACAAAGTCATCTTTAACACATGAACAAGACTCTAGATCCTCCTCATAATTAACTTACATGGCTTTATCATCATTGGATCCATATCTTGCTGGCTCTAGTCTCCTAGGTACCTGCAAACTTAAGCTCAAGTTGGCTTTTTTAAACCGAAACACAAGACTCATGTTTGCACTGTTCTAGATTCTACCCTTTTTCACTATCTGCTTACCATGCGTGATCCTAAAGGTTTCAAATCAGTCACTAAACACCCAGGTTGGACATCTACGATGGATGGCGAAATTCAGGCTCTTCAACAAAATCAAACATGCGATCGGTACCCAGACCAACTCATAAAAATGTTGTGGGTTCTAAACGAGTTTCTCGAGTTTAAGTATTTATCAAGTGGCTTGATGGATTGTCTTAAGGCCTGACTAGTCGCACAAGGGGACACTCAACTATTAGGTCCAGATTTTACTGATATTTTTAGCCCTGCTGTCAAGGCATCCACATTTAAGTCGTTTTATCTTTGGCTAATTCAAAATATTAGCCTTTATTAAGAATGCACTTCTTAATTGTTTTTTTATTAAAAGAAATATATATAGAACAACTACTTGATTTTAGTGATTCCTAATATCCCACACGTGTATGGACTATAAAACACTTTATGTACTAAAACAAGCTTCTTAGGCTTGGTTTCATTGTTTTAGCCCATTTCTCATGAATGTTGGATTTTTTTCCAGTGATGCTGATTTATATATTTTTTTTAAGGATGATAATTTAATTTATTTATTATTATATGTTGATGATGTTGTTGTGACTAGTAACAATTTGATTCTTCTTGATGACTTTATTAGCATTCTAATAAAAGAGTTCGCTGCCAAGGACATGGGATTCCTAACGTATTTTTTGAGCTTGGGAGCACATCAACATTTTACTAGTCTTTTTCGTCATGTTAAATTTGCATATATATACAAGCTAGGATGAATTTGTGTTTCTGTTCATGCAAATTCGATTTATAGACTTGTTTGGTCCAAGTGTTATGTGAATTTATGTTTCTGTTCATGCAAATGGGATAATTGAATCCTGGAACTCTTCTTTCTTCTTATTGAGTTTGGTTGCTTATATGCGGTATAGACCCTTGTGCACTTCGTAATTAACTCTTGCAAGTGTTGCATCAATGACATTCAGGTGGGCGGCCATTGCTTCTCAGCTACCAGGGAGAACAGATAACGAGATCAAGAACTTGTGGAATACTCACCTGAAAAAGCGCCTTCTTTGCTTGGGAATTGATCCCCAAACTCATGAGCCCTTTTCATCCCGTGGACCAGTCATTAAAGGACCTGCATCCCCAGCAACTCGCCATATGGCGCAGTGGGAGAGTGCTCGGCTGGAAGCCGAGAAACGCCTTTCAAGGGAGTCATCAATCTTCCTTCCACCGATGGTGGAAAAAATTGATTGTGATCACTTTCTGCGCATATGGAACTCTGAAGTTGGGGAATCCTTTCGAAGGATCAACATGGGAGACAATAAAACTGCATGCCAAAGTCCTGTTTCTCAGGCATCTTCGTCGACAAAATGCGGATCAATTTCAGCTATCACTGCAGATATTATCCCCAACTTATCACGGTCCCCCGCCACAGCAAGCAATCAAAATGAAGATATGGAGTGGAAAAGCCCCAAATCCTATGCAGAAGATGTGCTGGCTGGGTCTGATTCAAGTTCAGCTGAATTGGAGGATTTAACAGACTCCACATTACAACTTCTGCTGGATTTCCCCATTAACAACGACATGAGCTTCTTAGATAAAAATATTGACAGCTATGCCACTTCACCTGCGATGCTGACTGGACCCTCATGATATGCCCTCTATGAAGCATGGACGAAAATGTTGCTGTGTATAATGAATCTTCTTTTGCCAGGATGTTCATATGCTCTGTTTTGGCACTACAATTTCTGAAGCTAGTTTAAGAGCAAAGAAAGTTAAAGAACCAAGTTAGCGGCAATTGTGGGTAGTTTTTCAGCCTACAGTTACATACAGATGGTGGTGTTAGAATTTCGTTTCCTCGTTTTATTTACTCGGTACCTTGCTGACATATATACTTCGGGACCTAAACTTCCAGGTTTAGTGTCGCAACTATGCTATATATGCGATGCTAAACTCATATTGCCAGGATAATTGTTTCTACTATCCATTAGAAATCTATCCGCACCAAGCTGCACCAGGTTATGACTCTGTTTTGTGAAGATATTGGCATGATTATGTTAATGTGAATTTGGACTCGATAATATTTTATTTAGGTGGAAACTGTACAGTGTAGGAATCAGTAGTTGAAGCTAGTCCTTTACCCTGCCATAGCAATATGGTAGATTAATAGTTGAGTTCCCAAAAGGGAAGGATACTACTGAAGGACCAAAACACAGCCTTTCGATTTTGTATAGACCTAGTTGTGGTGGTATAATGTTTCTGAAATCATTTTGGCAATCAAGATTTTGTATAGACCTAGTTGTGGTGGTATAATGTATCTGAAATCATTTTGGCTATCAATAATGGCTTACTGTCTACCGAATATACGGAAAAGTTCTCACTGTGACTTCCCATGAATCTCATCAGTCATTAGCTTTCAGAAGATACCGAAAAATATGAAAAGGATGTGTTCGCCAAGGCAACCTCACTAGTATGCCAAGAGAAGCCAACTTCACAAACATGTTATACTTGTTTCTCACAGATCAAATATTGTATTCCTATACATAAACACACTGAATATTTAAATTTTCCGATGTTTAATGAAAGAAGACATGAAACCATGTGGGAGGGGCAAAAAAAAAAAGCAAGCAAGAACGAGGAGTTAAAAACACTATATGCAGAGGAAGAATAATGATTCAACTTTCCGCTTCCATACCAAGCTCCTAAAGTTGCGCCTTCAGAAGCAACCAAAGAGCTTCTTTGGGGTTTGCCCAGTAGCACGGTATTTTGCAGCCGCCTCCCCTGCCTTTAAGACCTCTTCCCCGCGTTTGGCTTCAACAATTGCCTTCTTTTCCTCAGCTTCTTTGTGAATTAAAGCAATCTTGTTTTTCATTTTCTCTGCATATTCTGCCTTTTGCTTCTCCAGTTTTTCCTGTCAGCCACTTATTTTGTTAATGTGAATTCCAAAATGCTAAAAGAACCACAGTATAAATGGCAGGATAGTAACCAGTTGATTTCTTAATTTTAAAGCCTCTACCATCATGACATTGTTACAAGGACGTTGTAACTGGGTGGGGCGAGGGATTGTCAAATCACTTGGAAAACTAAGCACCATAGCATCAAAAGAATTTCAGAAATTAACAGAGAACCAAGATGACAAGAGTTCAGTTACTTCGATCTTTCTCAGTTTGGCTTCTAGAGCTGCCTTTTTGCTGTTCTCCCAGGCAGCAACAGCAGAGAGCTTTTTCTGAGACCTGTTAATTAGTTATAGCACGTGCAATTTGTCAGCAATCAACTTCTTCCAGATCATTTAGAAAACAGAGAAAAAGTTAAACAGTACCCCTCAAAATTTGCCGCACCAGAAAAAAAACATGGTCAATTGTTTAATGCACAAAATCAGTTCCAATTCTTCAACTTTCAGTATTTTTAGGTCAAATAGAGGACTGATCCTTGCTCTACTTGTACACACACACACACACATATATAATGTGTATTTTAAAAGCCATACTGAAAAAGGAATAGAGGTCTAAATGTTTTTACGAGAGGTTTTCTTAATGGGATTAAATAAAACATTACAGTAAACCCCACTCGTACGCACAAAGCAAGCAAAGTATTCTGTAAACTCAAAGCAAAGAGTGAGAGGGACGAGAAAACCTTACTTGTTCTCGGCTTTAGATTTCTCGCTGTCTTCCCATGCCTTGATAAAGGAAAGTCTCTTTTCTTTTTCAAGGTCAGCAAGAGCTACATCTGAAAAACAAAACATCAAACGTCAGATCATTGCTTGGCGAACATTAAACCTACCCCTATGCAAAATGAATTTCTTAGTTGTGTTCTTCTCAAGAAGTTGGGATACACACACACACACACACACAATAAAAAATATTAAAACTGCCCAAAAGATGACAATGGACTAAAACTGGACAGAATCCCTCAGCCAGTACAAGAGAATTCAGCCAGAAATAAACTCAATTCATTTTCCGAAGAACATCCTAATGCTCCATTACTCTTAGCGACTACCATGTCATGGAAGATGGGAGAGGACTAAGGAGGAGTCTTGGCAACTACAAGTACCTCTGTCAATTGATCCGCCTGAAACCTTCTTCGGAGCAGGTTCTGTCTCTGCTAAAAACAGAAAATAATTAGAAGCAGCTAAAGATTTGCATGGATGGAAAAATTAGGTTGTTGAGGATGTGATTCATATAGAAAGAATTTTTTTTTAATTTTCAGTCACCGACATCCTATTTTAGTTAAATAATCAAATTACACAATAATCAAATTACAAGGAAAAAAAGAAATTTTTGACAAAGCAACAGGGTTTAGACCTCGTGATCAACCATGGGATACATTAAGTCATGAAATGTATTCTTAACACCTTAATTGGTATATAGGAAGTGCTCAATACCACTTATATTGATCCCATTCATTATTCATCATAAAATAACTTGTTTTACAACCGAGGCACCATCTTTTATTATTTAATAAGAAATTGATTCTGCCAAAAGACAACAGTAAAAAGATTAATGAGGAAAGTCATACCCGAAAGGGTCACAACAGGCAACAACTTTGGTCTAAGCTATTTGCAATTCACATGGGGGAGTGGAGTTCCCATTCAAGATCCTGGAATTGCATGATCGATGCTACTTCATATATGCCTTTATCAAGCCATATAAAAGCATAAAACCATTTATGGATAATAGTATATCAAACCCAATTAGTTCCTTTTTGGGTGTCATTATACCAAGATACGGGCAAATCTACCAAGTAGGGACTGTATTCCAGCTATTTTTTTTTTCGAGATACCATTTTTCTCCAAATAAAGTTAAATATTGTAATGCAACTGTGCTTACTAGGGACTTATCCTCACACAATGTAAAATAATTGAGCAAGCAGCTTGCAAGGTTGTAAACGACAGCTAATTTCGCGAGATAGAGAGAACAAAAAGTCAAAAGTCTTTGAACTACAGGTACATACCACCAAAAGAAATATGTTTACCAATGAAGTATCCAGTACATACAGGAAATATGTTTACCAATGAAGTAAACAGTACATACAGGTTGTATTGCATTTATAAAGTCTTCAAAATCAAGATACGAATTTGACACAAAAATCATATTAGCTAGGATTGCTTTGGATACCCGAGGATTAGCTCTCACGAAAAGAGAGCTATTCTCCTTTTAAAATATCAATTCAATCATGAGAGTATTCCTTTTCCTTTTCTTTCTTTTGAGATTAACGATGGATTAGTTAACAAAAGGGGGGACTCAAGCTCAAAAGCATCCATGAGCTTCAATCCCGTTGGCGAGTCCTGTCTTTGATACATTAAATCAGAAAGCAAAAAAAAAAAAATGGTTGTAAGAAATTTAATCCCTTTAAAAACCTGTTAAATAATTCATTCAATTTTAAAATTTAAGCTATTAATTAAGTTCAAGAAAACTTATATTATCCCTATAATATGTAAAATAAAATTTATTTGATCTGAAACTTGCATACATCCTTTGCTTGATTTTTATTAATTAAAATGATAGTTGTGAAATCTAAACATGTGAGGCTCTATTATTATATATAAAAAATTATTTTAATCTAAAATTTAAGCTAGCCACGTCTATTTAGAAACTTTACTTGCAATCTTTTTGTCCTTAAAAAACAAAAGCCAAGACAGATAGACACAGAAAGCGACGATAAACTTCCAGAACAACGAGGGGCGCAAAAAACTCTATGTAGCGTTATCCAGACATAGCCATTAGAAGAAAGAAGAATCAGAATTGGAAATTGATCGATTTATTTCCGAAAATAAAGTTTTCAAGTCAATATCATATTAATTATACCAACTTCTGGACACAAAATCAATAAAATTTAAAACTGCTAATCACATCCATCATTTCAAGAGAAAATGAGCACGAGTTTAATTTGGTTTCTCACAATTCTCCTGAAAAATAAATAAAGAATCAGGGACAAAGAACTTACTTTCAACAACAGCAAGAGCTTTTGATTCCTCAGCAGCAGTAGCTGCCTTCTCTTTCCCTGCAGCCACTGGAGGTGGTGGAGCCGTAACTTTCCCATCGGCCACATCACTTTTAGTTTCCACTTGAGCTGGAGCCACGGGCGCTGCAGCCTCTGCCTTCTTCACCTCCTGCTCTGCCATCTCTTCCTCTTCAGCTTCTCTTCAACTATACAGTTAGCTCGAGAAAATCTCGTGGCCTTTATAGCTGCAAACAACGTGTGTCGCATCACTGCTAGTTATTTTACTGTTGATTAATGAACCGTTGATCAGAACACAAGAGTAGTGGTTTTTTGGATCAAGCGGTGGGTGTGTAAAGCAGGCATAAAGAAACATTCGCGTAGGAAGCGTGGAAAAATTGCTTTTAGGCGACAGGTAAAGAGAGGTAAAGAGAGGCGCATAACAAGGAGTGATGTCGCCATCTGATACGACGACGTAGAGCGGATAAATACAAAACGGGTGAAATGATTGTCCGAGGAAGCGGGGCCCAGTTTAAAGCATAAGCCTGATGACAAGTGTCATGGTTTTATTGCCAAAACATCTACTGTCAGAGACCATAAAAACTATCTTGATGGGAATATATATATATATAATTAATTATATAAATTTTAAAATCAATGACTATATAAATTTTAATCATCATTATATTAACAATTATAAAACTCAACCTTAAAACGATAGGAAAAACAAACCCATTAAAGCTAAACTTTTACCACCACACACCACCTAGTAAATATAGAAAGTTTGGTGGGATACTTTTGAATATATTGCTGGTATGCTTGCACCCCATGCTTCATCGCCTTCGAGGCCTTGGGTCCAAAATTCACTCTGTTGCTGCAAAGTGCTGACAACAACTATAGAATTACCCATGTAATATTTCTCCTCGTAGATTTGGAATGTCGTGAGATTAAAATTATAGGGTTTTCCAAGTGGCATGTTACCGTTTCAATCTCTTTTAGATTATTATCGTTAATCGTGGTGCTAACAAAAGGCCACCGGATGCCTGCTGGCTGGCGAGCATGTGCGGCATGGGACCCCAAAAGGGGCGGTTGCTTTCACTGCTGTCATGTGGAGGATTATGCCGATGAGTGATGACTAACTGGCAAAGCACAGCTTTGAATCTGCTTTTGAAGGCCAAAGATGTTAATTTGCATGCCCTACTGCCTTGTCATGCTTAATCATCTTCTTTGATTGAATTTCCTCTTTGTTTTTTTAGGGAATATATACTTTAATTGGATTGTTAGCGATAGTCTGGGAATGCAATTACCATAATCATAAAATCTAACAGTTTTCTTCTGGGTAATTTCATGTTTGTCCCCGGCTTACAGATCTTTTTTCTCAATTGGGCTCCTGACCTATATTTTAAACCAATTGGGTCTCAAATGTGTCCAAGGATCCCTACTTGCACCCTTTCTTCAAAAAGTAAACGGTAGATATTCTCGCTGACAGAAGGATGGAATAGGGAATCTCCTATTACATTAGGGACTCAATTGATGAAATAAATATCTTGGGATTCAATTGAGAAACTTTTATGGATTGGGGGCTAAGTCGAGCTTAGCCTATTTATGTATTTCTCTTCCTAGCTTGTCAACTAGGGTTGAATTCCGAAATCAAGTGGAGTAGATGTGTTGTTTTTTTATGCTCCAGCATGTGTCGAGTAAAATAACATAGTTTTAATTAGATGACAAGTGAAAGGGCTTACGATGGTGGAAAATAACAGGAAAAATAAATCAATTTGCACGTTAAATGCTTTTAGAGTTCGGCGGAGAAACGGTGGGGGTTTTATTGAATTCCAGTGAGCACATTGATGTGACTTTCGACACGAGTACGGTGGCACTGTCCCACTCCCAACTTTTGTTTGGCTCGATAAACTACATACAATTAGAAACAATGCACCTCACCCCATGCTCTGTTCCTATGATCACCGATACTCCTCGAGAGTCGTTGTAATTTGACAAGATTCCCCTTTTCCCCGAGGATAAACGAAACGCAATTGCTTGTCATTCAAATCTAGGAATTAAATTCCTCCCAGATGGAGTTTTAATGGTTCGAAAGACAAAAGTATCATGCAGACTCGAGAAACAACATCCATGCCCGAATTTTTTTTAATTTTTTTGGGTTTTTCAACGGTGGTTGGAGGTTTTTGTCCTCGACGTCGAAGAGTCGGGTCAGGACGAAAGAAATCCATCTTAAGACACTTCGTGCCATCTACAATTGAGGGATGATTGCCACTTTTGGCGGTTTTCAACGACTCGGCAGAAAAAAACAAAGAAAGAAAGGTGCCCCGAGTTTTATTTTTAATGTTAATATTAAAAATAATTTTTTAATATATTTTAAAATAAAAATTATTTTTAGAAAAACTGTAATAAATGTTTGAACTTATGCCATGCTGTTATTTGTACTGAGCTTTGCAGCTTAAAACTTGAACTCTAAGATACCTAACTTTTGGGTTGGACCATCTTTTAGTACATCCTGGCCAGCAGGTTGATTCACGCGCTAGGGGCCCGAGAAGGATCCTCTTTCATCCTACGGTATCGGATTCAAGGTGGTCATTCACTTCTTTCTTCAGAGAGATTAATTATATATATATATGAGACGGGCATTTTTCCGTTTCAACTACTATGCACATCCACACGATACCACTATGGATTCGCTCATGGTTTTCTTTTTAATTTTTAATTTTATATTAGTTTTATTTGAGATTCACTTTGATAATTTGTTTTGATAGGATAAATGTAAGGCTTTTACAAAGTAAATAATAATAATAATAATTTCATCGTTGAGTTGTTGCTTAATTTTATATAAAAAATATTTAATTTTTTTCAAAAAGATTTAAACTAAAAAGACTACAATTAAAAATAAATAAATAAATAAATAAATCACCAGCCTCGCTAAAGTGTCATTGCCACTACGTGTAGCACTGGAAAGAAACTCCTACCACGACCATTCCAATGAAACTAATGGAGGCTGTCACTGGGGCTTGGAAGAAGCTGCACTTTCCTTCTCAATGCCCAACCTTCTTCACGTGTTGTCGTTTGGGTTACATATACCATATGTTTTTTTTTTTAATAATTAGCCTTTAACTCTCTAATAACTTTACAATTTAATCATAAATTTTATTCACTCAGTGAAAGTCAAATTAAAAAAAAACAAAAAAATATAAATAAATAACTCAATTAGATTAATTTATTATGATCATTATAATATATCATTATTTTGATATTAAATAAATAAATATCATTTTAAATTTTTTAAAATCAACTCATGTTTTTACATGTCATATTTTTACCCTCGCTAAATCAAATACATTACGTTGTAATTTTTATATCATTTAATTTGAAACTCAAGCTAAATAAAAAGTTGGATCAAGAGATCTCATAGTTAATAATATGTTAGGCCGGGTTTAATGAAATTATCAAAGAGCTTCTTCTCCCAATCTAATTATTTATTTATTTTAAATTAAAAAAATATTATTTATTTTTTAAAATAAATTCAAATTTCATTATCGTATAATTGTTTTTAATTATATCAAGTTTGAGTGTAAATACCATTATGCATTCAGTAATTATAATTCATTAGGCTTTAAATAAGAAATATTCCATCGATGTTTTGCTATTTTTTGATAGTGGATGAAATTGAGAGAAAACAAAATTTGATGACCATAATGAAAATTTCTTTTTTTTTTGAAAAAACAAAACAAAATTGTTCATTGACCAGTGCCATCAATAGTGAAACATGAGAGATAATACAATAAACAACAGTAAGACAACGTTTTCATCTGGTTGTATTGCATGATATAATATATAATAATTACAAGTACAGTCAAGCCCTTAGCGCCCAAGCTATTTAGATGTATCATCTCAGCACAAATTAGCTTGATTTTTGTTCTTGATTCACCACTCCAAGGGCCTCAAATTGGTGCAACATAATTTTCCGATGAGTTTTTTCATTAGCAACCGAGACAAAAGAAAACTCAGAGAGGAATAGTGTGCTTTTTAATTATTTTTAGATTGGGAACCAAACTGATCTACGAGGAAATGTTTGCCAATTCTAATCGGGAAATACTTTTAAATTTGTATCACACATCTTTCATTTATTACCCGATTATTGCCTAGCTCAATATACTTCTAAACCCAACGCAATAACAACGTGACATCAATATCCATGGGGGAACTGGCTGTTGCTCATCAGCACCAAGGAGAGAAGAAACTTACATCTAGTGAATTTTTATGGTGATACACTTCATCGTTTGCAAGAAATGGAGAAGAGTATGATTTTTATAAACACTTTCCAAGCCATGAAGAGATCATCAGCTTCAACAATTCTATTTCTTTTCTTCATCATCCTCCTTGCCGGTGCTTTGTGTTTTTGGATTGACATTGTGAGTTTCTCAGTCCATTTTCCTCACGCTCTTTCCTCATCTCTCTTATGAATCTAACATATGTAAAGATCGTCTCATGTTTTTGGAATGAAAAAATAATGATAACCAATCCTATTAGATGTCTCAATTAGTGGGAGGGGATTAGCTTTGAGCCTATAACTCCTTTATGGAGATATTTTATAGGTTGTATTTTTCCTCCTTTTCATTTTTTTTCCGTGTGTGTGATGCAAACATAAGCTAATACGATGACATCAACTACACAAAAAACAAGAGAACGATTTGATGAGTGAAAAGAGTTGGTTACAAAAATTCAAGTGCATGGTAGTTGTCTTCTCAGTAAATTTACAAGAACTTTAAATAAACAAGAAAGCCCTATTTTTATTATAAATCAACTAAAATTCTAAAACCTAAAGAAAACTAAAATTGAATCCAAGTTAATAAATCCAAAAAACCCTAGGAAAAAAAAACAAAATTGATCCAAATAGTAGCTTTTGATTCTAATTCTAAGAGATTTAACAGTTCAATAAGTAATTAAGTTATTTTTTATAAGAAAACTATTCATGGAATTACCTGAAAAAATATGAATCCAATCAAATGATTACATCTCTTGTTATTGTTGTTTCAAGGTACTAACCTAATCTGACACACGATCAAATCTATCTAATTAATCTATAAAAATATATATAAAGTCATTTGCATAATATAATCAGATTAAGTTTATACATGGTTATGTCATATTCTCACCAAATACTTAAAATCTTTAATTTTGATTTGCAAGCCCAATTACATCAATATAATAACCTATCTTGAAATGCTAATCTACTTTCCAATCTCTTAACCTTTTTTTTTCTATTTTTATTTATTCATTTAAGAATATATGAAATCATCATCATGTCATGTTTTGGAAGCACAAGAATAGTTTGGTATGACATCGAGCCTGTAACTTATTGGTATCCATGTCTTCTTCCCACCTAAAGGTTATCTTAAGTTTGAATATGTTGAATTGTGGTTTAAACTGGTGGGGTGGTCTGGGTTAGATTGATAATTATATGGTGTGTTAATATAGTCTTGCAATATAGAATAGAATTTAATTACATATATCAAATAAGAATGGAATGTGCTGAGATATTTTGTTACTGAAAAAAAAAACATTTCTTAGAGTTGGATTTGAAGTATTTTTATTAATGAACGAAATACTACTTTTCTTTATGTAATTGGATTTTAGATAGTGATATATGTGTATGAATGATTGATTACTGGTAATAATTCATATATTCGATAGTGAAGTTTATTATGAAGTAAATTTTGTCGGTCAAATGTGTGGTTTTTGCACCAAATAACCTCTCTAATGAAAAAAAATAGTAATCAGCTTATTTTTTTTTTAAAAAAGTAACTTGGTATTAAATCCAAATCAATTTTTAATTTGCACAACATTCCTAGTTTCTCATTTCATTGTGACTATTGAATCTGAATTTGTTTGTAGGGAGGCATGTTTATGCATGGTAGAAGTTTCATATGTATATAATATATAAGACTTTTATAATAAAATAATTGAGCTTATAAAACAGATTCCTTTTGTTTTTGATTGTTTCGATCAGTGATTAGAAAAGAGTTAGGCCAGCAAGAGGCGGGATGGAGTTCTATAAAAATATTTTCCCAATGTGCTTTTTTTAATTTTTTTTTATATATAGTAAGAGGTGTTTGCAGACCAGTTTACATTAGTGATCGAAATTAAATTTCATTCATGAATGATCTTAAGAATGTATTCCATATCAGACTAGTACATTAAGAAATATTTATGAGCGAATAAATCTTATAATGAACGAGATTAAACCTCAGATCTTCGGACAACACAAAACCATATGGTAATTGCTTTAGTTTTCGGTTTGAATTATGACAAGTGGACTTTACACATTCATCTTTCTTTGATTTTCAGTCTGTTATAGTTGCTGTGCCTCTCAGTCTGAGAAATCGTTTTACCGGAAGACCAAGGACGTCGACCGAGTTTTCACTCAGTTGTTCCAATCAAAGCACAACCACATCATGCGTTGGAGCCAATGAATCATCAGCCATGGCATGTCCAGGTTTTTTCCGATGGATCCACGAGGATCTTCGGCCGTGGAAGGATACGGGAATCTCAAGGGACATGCTAGAAAGAGCTAAGAAACATGCACATTTTAGACTGGTGATTGTTGAGGGCAAGGCGTATGTGGAGCACTACAGCAAGCCCTATCAAACAAGAGATGTGTTCACAATATGGGGTATTTTGCAACTTCTCAACTTGTACCCTGGAAAGATACCAGACTTGGAGCTGATGTTTCGATGCGGAGATAAGACTGTGATACAGAAACATGATATCCAGGGCTCCGATGGCATGTCGCCCCCTGTGCTATTTCAATATTGTGGACACAGCACAGCGTTGAATATCGTCTTCCCTGACTGGACATTCTGGGGTTGGTGAGGCTTCAAACATGCTCCACTCTTCACATCCCTCCCAGCACCGTTGGACAATCGTGACCGAGTGGCACATGGAATGTCAACATATCATGCACGAATTATTCCAATAATTGAGATTCAATAATTGAATCATTTAGAAATTTTCTTCCCTAAATATATAGATTTTTACCTGGAAAACTTTCTTGGAACCTTGTTAATTAACTTTCCTTTTTATGCTTATGGTAGGGCCGAGACCAATATAAAACCTTGGAAAATTGTGCTAGAAGGAATGGTTGAAGGAAATAAGAAGATTAAGTGGCAGGACAGGGAACCATATGCTTATTGGAGGGGTAATCCCCATGTCTCTCCAAATAGGGAAGAGCTTGTGAAGTGCAATGTCTCGGACAAATATGACTGGCTTGCTCGCCTCTATGAACAGGCAAGTTTTCTTGACCATAGCCCTATGAATTTAGCCGAGTGGAAGGTCTTTTATTCACAAAAACTAATAGAAGAACATATTATGTGCTCCTAGATATGAAATAGAGAAATTATTCTGTAAACATATTTAGGTAGAATAAACCCAATATTTAACATTAACAAAAAAAAAAAACCCACTAAAGCAGGAAGGCCTTTTACGTAGTTGTCTTGTTCATGCTCTCAAATTTCTTATTCACAAGCACTGTACATATGTTTGATTTTCTTCTTGATTCCTCAAGTTTTTTCTTTATCTTCGAGCTATGGATTGATTCAATTTGGTCGTTAATTTTTTGTTTTTATTCTACGTTTTTTCGTTCTCTTGAGCTTTCATTTTTACACACACCCGAGGAGTCGGAATTTGTTCCAGGATATAATTTCATGGTGATTTTACAGGAGAAGGTTTTAAAAGACAAATTAAAAAAACCGGGATTAAATTTGACATTGCGAATAATTGACAGTTTTTTCCATGTTTGTTGTTCAAAAGATGCGTAAATCTACACTCTCGTACTCCCTCAATTTTATTTTTATTTTTATTTTGATCCGTTCTCTTTTTCGATTTTTCTTCTCGGTCCCAAACTTTACTTTTTTTGCGTTTCATCTACTAAGTCTTCAAAGGGTTTCTTCTTAGAAGTTTTCTTGGTAATTTGACTCATTAATTTCAGTTTGAGTATGTCTTTAATCGTCATCATAACTTGTGTTCAGAACTGGGGTAAAGAAAGGGAGCGAGGGTATAAACATTCAAAACTAGAAGAACAATGCACCCACAGGTATGTCCCAAACTCTCTCTTTTTTAACTGTTCTCGTATTTATTTATTTATTTTCTAATCCTTCTCAGGATCACTACTAGTTTTTTAATCATTAAAAAAAATCACTACTGCTTCTTTTAATGATGGGATTTTATATTCGGTTTGTGTACCGATTTTGGTGAAGATACAAAATTTATATAGAAGGGAATTCATGGTCAGTAAGTGAGAAGTACATCTTAGCATGCGATTCCATGGCTTTGCTCATAAAGCCCGAGTACTACGATTTCTTCAGTAGAAGCATGGAGCCAATGCAGCACTACTGGCCCATTAGGGCTAGCAACAAGTGCAAAGATATCAAGTTTGCTGTAGAATGGGGCAACAACCACTCAGTTGATGTATGTATATGCATGCAAGACTCCCTCTAATAATTTCTATTAATTCATGAAAACCAGCAGATATTGATAGATCAGTCCTTTTCTTTGATTAATTACAGGCACAGGCCATTGGGAAGGCAGGAAGCAAGTTTATTCAGGAAAACCTGAAAATGGAATATGTGTACGAGTATATGTTTCATTTGTTCAAGGAGTATGCAAAGCTCCTGAGATTCAAGCCAAAAATACCGGCAGGCGCCGTCGAGGTCAGTTCTGAATCTACGGCAAGTTCTCTGGGTGGTTTATGGAAAATGTTCATTTTGGAATCAGTGGTGAAGTCTCCCGGTGATGCACTTGTTCCATGCACTGCGCCTCCTCCTTACGATGCTCACGCCCTTCAAGATTTATTTCAGAGGAAAGAGAATGTGAGGAGGCAGGTGGAGATGTGGGGGGATGAATACTGGGAAAACATGAGTAAGAAACAGTAGAAACCTGTCCACCCTTGAAGGGAGCAAATAGAAATATAACATGGAGTCATTCCATGCATATTGTTTTTCCCTTGTATTCTTGCAGGATATCCATCCTGCTCGGAGGTGGAGAAGCTCCTTTAATAATGAAGTTATATTTCTCGAAAGAATCAAATCATGGCATCTGACAATGTATGAAGTAAACTTCTAATAATCTTGGATTTTCGATATACGATATTTAATTGGCTTCGAAAACTCTTTTGGAGAAGCAAGGGATTGGCTACTGTTTCAAAAGATATTCCCTGAAACAAGTTCAATGTATATGATATGAGATTCTCCGGTGCCCATTTTAGTAATTAAGGATACAAAATAAATGTAATGAGTAAATTTAAAAAAAAAACAAAGAATAAAAAATTTAAATGTATTTTCAAAACTATTTTGGAGAACCAAGTGAGGGAAAGAGAGATATAGAGTACCCTAAATTACCAAAAGTATGTGTACATGAATTCACTCGTGCATCAATTTTTTTTAGTCTATGGTCTATATTAAGTTCATTTTGACTTTGATCAAATATAATTTAAAAAAATATTAATTTAAAGATTTAAAAAATCATTTTAAATGGGAGAATATGAAAATTCTCGAAATTGTATATATATTTTTATCTGAATTATTCAGAAACTCACCCATAACCCGTCCAAGTAAAGCGATAGTGTTGTGCAACCATTTAGATAAAGCGTCGTGTATAAGATTCCCTTTTTACCTTGTTGTGAAGCTTCTTAAAAGTAAAACATCTCCTTGTTTAATCTTTCCTCTTCCAGACTTCCACACTCCGGTTCCTCATCTCAGGCAACTGGCTACGCCTTCGTGACCGGTCTTTCCTGATGTGGCTCACAGAGGATGGGAACATTTTTGTCCTCCCTTTTCTATGGTTTATTCTATTTCTCGAAAAAGGAAACGATGCAAAACAGGCCAGGCCCGAGCTAGCCATGTCAGGCAAGACGAGCATCTGGTCTGTTTGTTTCTCCACCGCAAGGATTTCCATATCAAATACATGAATTGTAATGGGAAATTTTATGGCGTTTGTCGAGGAAGCGTGAGGAGCGGTTCTTTTTTGAGTATATCTTGAAGAGAGATGTGGATGGATTATAAGGTTAATTTTGATATTTATAAAAGGTGACAAGAATATGTTTATTAAAAAATATTTTTTTCCCCTAAAAGCGATAAATTAGAAGAAGAAGAAAGGCAAAAGTGCATGCTTTCTTGATTTTGTTTTCATAAAATTCTTATAAATTTAAAATGTTCTGAGTGTTCAAATCACAAAATATAATCATAATATATTTTGGACAGCGGATTGGATGGGAGAGCCAGCATCGTGAACAACACCTAGCTTCTTCTTCCTTTTAATTCCTAATGTCAAGCCCACTAATTGAGTTCCGTGCTTGTCAATTAATGGAGACATTTTCTATTAACTCCGGGAAAGTTGACTTGCAAGGAATATCTCGATGGAAAACTTGAACTGCGACTTGTAGTGTAGTTACCTACGAGGTTATGGGAGTTGAAACATAGTTATTTTTTAACGTATTTTTTTATAAATATATAAAATTATTTATTTATATTAATATATCAAAATATTTAAGATTTTAAAAAAATAAACAAAAATATAATTGCATTTTAACCAATCTCTATTAGGATCACACTCCCAAACTAGAATTTTTTTTTTAATGGGCCTCTTTATTAAAATTTTTGGCACATTGACCTTTTATTATTATTATTATTATTATTATTATTATTATTATTATTATTATTATTATTATTATTATTATTATCCATTGAAGTGAAAATTCTAAATAGAAAAGGTAAACCATACTTGTTCTTTTTTTAAGGGGAAAGCAAACAAAAAGAAGAAAAAAACCAACATCATAAAATATATAACACCATGCTAAGACTCCCTGATCAATCCTATTATAATGATTTTAACGTTTAGGAATAATTAATTAAGGGTGTTTGTTTTAAAAATGTTATTCCGTTTTTATTACTAACTATATCTACATATATAGTTAAATATTTATTTTGAATAAATTTGAAAAATAAGAAATGGTAATAAAGGAAATATAGGGAGAAAAAGTGTGTGTGTGTTACTTTTAGAACTGATACTTAAATTAAGACAGCTAAAATTAAGAAATAGGATGATTAGCATAGGACGAAGAAATAGCTCGTTATCATTGTTAGGCTTCTCTGAATGTTTATTTTTTTACTGTTTTTCATACCAGCAGCATTTTTATATAGGAGTTGATTCCTGTTGTCTGTAGATGTCCTAATTATAAATTAGAATTCACCTCGAATACATTAAGGAGCCACCATCTTAATTTATGCATCGATTCACTAGATAAATGTCAACGTATGATAGTCACCTATGTTCTATTATGTGGTCTCTAGGATCCCTTCTTCCTCTCGAGCCTGGATGATTGCCATGGTTTGGTCAAGGATGTAATTCTTGGGATTCAGCAGGAGCTTAATCTAGTGCATAATCATTTCTTAGAAGAGTTCCGTAGAGTTTGTCAGCTAATGAAGAGATGGGGTTCGCCAGCTGTTTTCTTCTTCTTCTTCTTTGTCCTCCTGCTTGGAGCTTTCTTTTACTGGGTTGATCATGTAAGTCGAACCCTAGATAGCTATATATTTCTGTTTCCATTTGAACACTTCCCTGATAAATTTATTTTTATTTTTTCAGACTATTATTACAAGTATCAAAGGACATAAGAGATCCCCCAGCATAATTGAGCTCCCGCTCAAACGCTCCCTCGATGGAAGCATGGAGCAATCACGCGTGTCCACTTATCCAGTGATATTCAGGCCTAACAACTTATCATCCACAGCATGCCCGGAGTACTTTCGGTGGATCCACGAGGATCTAAGGATCTGGAAGAGCACGGGAATCTCAAGGGCCATGGTGGAAAGAGCTAAAGATTATGCACATTTTAGATTGGTGATTCTCAAGGGAAAGATTTATGTGGAGAAATATAAGAAATTTCATACAAGAGATGAGTTCACTATATGGGGTATCTTGCAACTGCTAAGGTTGTATCCTGGAAAGGTACCAGACCTGGAACTTATGTTCTGGTGTGAAGACAGGCCTGTGATCCTGAAGAAAGATTACCGAGGAGCAAATGCCACTTCCATATTTCAATATTGTGGGCATGAGGATGCTTTGGGCATTGTCTTTCCTGACTGGACCTTTTGGGGTTGGTAATGCCTCGGAACCTTTTGCATTCTTCTAGCTTGAAAGTCAAATTTCCCTTTGGAGTGGATCCAAGACAATATTAATTAGTCACTTGATCTCAAACTCTTTGTTAATAACACACTCTTTAATTTATTTTTGGTCAGGGCTGAGACCAATGTAAGCCCATGGAAAACCCTGTCCAAGGACTTAAAAGAAGCCAACAAAAGGACCGAGTGGAAGGATAGGGTACCCTATGCTTACTGGAGAGGGAACCCAAACGTGGCTGCATCTAGGAGACAACTCATGTGGTGTAATGTTTCTGATAAATATGACTGGAATGCTCGTCTCTACAAACAGGCAAGCTACATAGTTTAAGATTATATGAAGACTTGTTGAGGTAATTATAGTCACTGTAATAACTTCATTTTCTGTGTTCAGGATTGGCGTACAGAGAGTGAGCAAGGATATGAACATTCCAGATTGGAAGACCAATGCACACACAGGTATAGGCCCGTTAGTGCCAGAAACATATACTAAACACTCGTTTTTTATTCCTAGTGTAAGAAAATTTAATCTTTGCATGCGTAGGTACAAGATTTATATAGAAGGAAGAGGATGGTCAGTGAGTGACAAGTATATATTAGCATGCGATTCCATGACTTTGTTCGTAAAGCCCGAGTACTATGATTTCTTCATCAGAAGCATGGTACCGTTGCAACACTACTGGCCCGTTAGTGCCAGAAACAAGTGCAGAGATATCAGGTTTGCTGTCGAATGGGGCAACAACCATACTGATAAGGTAGTAGAAATGTGCCTGATGTTCAATTTTTCTCTTTTCACTGGTTTTTAGTCACCAGTAAAGTTTAATGCAAAGGCAATTCTTGTTGCTCATAAATTTTGTAGGCACAGGCTATCGGGAAGGCAGGGAGCAAGTTTATTCAAGAAAATCTAAAGATGGAATATGTGTATGATTACATGTTTCATTTATTAACAAAATATGCGAAGCTCTTAAAATTCAAACCGAGAATTCCTGAAGGTGCAGTTGAGGTGTATTCAGAGACTATGGCACGCCCTCATAGAGGTTTATGGAAGAAATTCATGGCAGAGACTCTGGTGAGCTTTCCTAGCGATACACTCCCATGTACAATGCCGCCTCCTTATGAGCCTCGTACACTTGAAGCTTTTATTGAGAGTAAGGAGACAATTACAAGGCAAGTTGAGAGGTGGGAGAAAGAAAATTGGAAAAAAAAAAATTAATTAAGAAGCAGCAGGTTCTTCATCTCTGATACGGGCATAGCATTTACATTTTGAATAGATGTTCACTGAACAACGAAACATTTTGAAGAATAGAGCTCCAAAAACAATAGATTGATAGAACAATATATCTTGCATACTGCCCAAACCTGCGTTTCAATCCAATAAGAAGCCCTGTAAGTTTTGGGTTACACATGGGATTAGGCCTTCCTACTCTACAATCTCTTCTTTCATGTCCTCTGTTTGAATCCAAAATCCAAGTCCCCCAAGGGATGCTTCATATTTCTTATTAGACTAAGCCCGTTTATTAAATTATTTTTATATATTTTTAAGTAAAATAGAGAGGTAACAGAATCATTCTATATCTGACTTCCAAGCTTTTTTACAATAATCTATTAGATTTCCTCATCAATCTTGAATGCAATAAAGCGGTAATTGATTAAATCTGAAGCTCTACTTACAGACGATTAACACTTGATGATCTGTTTAAGTACTTTTTTACTCTTCACCAATAGTATTATTAATGAGTTTGACACATTTTACCCTTTCAATTACGTTTCCTGGCTTCAGGTCTGAATTGGTTTCACGAGGGCTGGTAAGTGAGGCTTTAGCTCATTATTAATAAAAATTAAAGCATGCATGAATGAAAGTGTGTGATAGAAATTGTCTTTTAAAATATTTTTTATTTAAAAATATATTAAAATAATATTTTAATATTTATTTTTTACATCAAAACATTAAAATAATTTAAAATTCAAAACATTTTAAAAACAAAGTTAAACCTCAGTGTCTAATTAAACTTCGTAATACAACAGCATTAATACCTCCTCTATACTACCATATTACAACAACTATAGTCCATGAATAATGCAATTTATTACTAGTGAAAGGCCAAATATGTACCATAGATTTAAAATCTAGTTTGATACGGTAGATTAATCTAAGATTTAGTTAATTTGAAACTGAAATTAGACT
>SRLM01000119.1:1689201-1872693 GCA_015708895.1 Populus ilicifolia | reverse complement strand
TATATATATATATATATATATAAAATGTGGGCTCTCAAACTTATAATTTATAACGATAGGGAAAGCTCAAAACTTCGATAATTACTTTGAGAAGCTCATAACTCATAATCATTAATTCTCTCCTGAAAAGCATACCACAAAGTTAATTAAATGTAAAAAAATTATTTTAATTAAAAAAATCAAGACTCCTAATCTAAATAGAAAAAAATAAAAAAATACAGGGAAAATAAAGAAAATTCTTCTAAAATAGCTAGCAGCAAGCTAATGCTTAAATGCCTTTATATAATTAGGTATTTAGAATTATTTGATAAAATTTTATTTCAATTCAATAAAAAAAATTATGTTTGTTTTTTCTCAGATTTTTTTGTTTAAATCTTTTAGAACTCTTGAGAACCTAAAATAATTTAATGGAAAAAAAATAAAATAAAAATAATTATTCTAGGAGTAAGGAAGAAATATCCCGCGGCTAAAAATTGACAATGAAGGCTATTAATTTGAAGAAAAATAGCGGTAGACTGAATTATTATTAAAAATCTTATTTAAATTTGATTATAATTATTTATGCATGAAATAAATACTCGTATCTTTACATGAATGTATTAATAAATTAGCATGAGTAAAAATAAATATATCTTTGCATGGTATACTTTATGCTAATAAATTAACTAAATAAAACTTCTTAAATTGAAACTAAAATATAAAAATTGTTCTTAAACAAGAAAAAATATTATATGTTCTTCAAAATCTGACTTCTTTTATCCTTGATCAAGACATTGATAATAAAGTTAGAACTAATTATCAATGTCATGTTAATGTCGACGAGGAGGCTACAAGTGTGTGTGATGTTAGCTAGCATGTTGTTTTTAAATAAAAAACAACATAAAAATAAAAAAAAAAGGTTCAACCATCAAGCAGCTGTCAAAGTGACAGCACCCCACCTCGGAACAAACCTTCAACAATGACCATTATTTTAGCGATGGCTTCTATGAACAACTCCCGCGTAACACGTAATCTGACAATGTCCACATAAACGCACCATGCTTCACCAGTTTCTTTTTATGACACACACCGACCCTTCCGCTCACGTCATTGCTTAATGGGATAACTAATGAGGCTACCATTGCACCACCTTTATATTTTTTCATATATAGATTTTAATTATATTTTTTTATAATGTGTCTTTTGACCTTAATCTATTTTTGGCACACAAACTTTTACTTTATCTTGATTGAGTACCTAGATGGGTACATTCACAAGTGACTGTTGCAAGTGAGACTGCATTCTACTACATTTTAGCTTTGCTTGTGGTCTCGCAAGTGCTTTAATCAGGTTCCTTCATAAGAAAAATAATAATGCCACGTAGATAATTCTATCCGTTCATGGACAGGACCAGCCCCTTTTGACTGGTCTCCTGTTTTTTCCTACCCCTACTTACGTCCACATCTTATCTTATTTTTTACTTCTGAAAAGTCAGGCTTCCATCGTGCATCGCCCACTTGTGCACAGACACGCCAATCTTTTCACAGATGATATTTATTTTTCTACACCCACCACGAGTCTATCTTTATTTATTTTATATCTAGAATTATAACGTATTAAATATGTTTTATTATTTAATTTTTAAAATTATTTCCAACCAGGTTATATTTTAAAAGTTCTAGTGGCACACACAACTATTATTTATTATACAAATTTATGGTGTGCTTGACAGTAAAAGTATTTATTTTCAGTTGGATTCGGTTCTTTATATAAAAAAATAACTAAATTAAATTTGTTTTTAAAAAAATCAAATTAAAATCTATTCAAACAAAGAGGTGTCATTTCAATTTAATTTTTTAGGATAAAAATCTTTTTAAATTAGTTAAGGTTAATTTAACTTGTTTTTTTCTGTTCATTTCGGTTAGGTTAAACCGAACTAAACGGGTGAAATTTTACAAAATTTTAATTAGATTTTTTACTACTCTATTTTTTTAATATTTTTAAATTTTAATCAGTTTTTCAATTAACCTTACTTGGGAGAGCTTTTGTTTATGATTCTAAATGCTTTTTAAAAGTGTGTTTTACTTGTAAAATCATCTTTTTTTAATGATTTTATTTATTGGTGTTAAAAATAAAAAATAAAAAAATTTATTTTTATATTTAAAAAAATTATTTTATCTCATAATCATAAATACACGTTATAAATAACACGGGGTAGGGTATGAGAATCCGATATTTGAAGTTCCAATATGGAGCAATCTGTATTTGAACGTGGATGATGTATTCAAAATGCAATGAAAAAAAATAATTTTGATATAAAAAATAGAAAACCAGAGAAAAACCCAATACTAAACATGAGTTTTTAACAATTTTAAGAATTTGATAAATGCACGGTAAAGTTATTTTTAGCAATATATTAAATAAATAAAATAAATTTAAGAAAGCAACTCCACGTACCAAGAACAGCAACAATGAAGAAGATGAAGTGAATATAATTAAAATATCATAGATAAATACGAACTTTTGAAAGTCAAACTAGTTCAAAGCCAGCGGATATGGTCAACAAGAGATGAAGACTATATTATCGTTAGCTTATTTACAGCGAAGATTACCATTCAAGAACACGTGTCTAACAGGGGAAAGCGATTAATTTCTTTCGGGCAAGTACAAGAATTATCCCCCTCGTCTCCTCCTTCCTCTCCAAGGCTGTGTTTGTTTTCACAGTGCTATCGTATTTAAATAAAAAAAAATAATTTTTTTATTTTAAAGTATTTGGATATATTAATATTAAAAATAAATTTTAAAAAATAAAAAAAATATTATTTTAAAATATTTATAAATAAAAAGCACTTAAAAAAAATAACTATTATTAAAGACCAAACACCACCTAAGCATGCTATTTTCTGTCGTCAACGAAATGAAAATAACAAAAACCTCTCAACTCGTTTTCGACGACTTTTTTGCAGTCTTTTTCTCTGCGAGGGAAGCATCGCAGAAATTATATCATGTCCGCGACCTCGTCATTAAGTCTTCGTTTCTTGTTTTGAGACTGGCCTAGTATATCAAAAATCCTTACGACTTTCCTCTCCTGCTCTTCTTTTCACTTCCTCAACCCATCAACTTTCCAGGGATTGTTTTTTTGAAGCAAAAGAGGTATGCTACCCTATCGTTTTTTCATTTAATCTTAATGGGTCGTTTCTCTTTTCTTTTCAGCTATTCGGCGAGTTTAACAGTCCTGTTTTTTGGTTGGGTTTAATGGGTTTTAAGTGAGACACGTTTTGTATTTTTGTTTGTCCTTGCTCCACGTTTGTGTGGCATTTTTTCTTTTTTGGGGCTGTGCGTCTTTGATCGCTGATGGAATTAGAGAAAGGTTGAGTTTTGTGCGATAAAGAAAGAGCTTTGGTCTTGATAAGTTTCTGGCCTTTTCTTTCTCTTTTTTGAATGATCAGATGATCGAGTTATGTGTTTCTCCGTTTGCCTAGAGTAAGCGAATCTTTGTTGATTTTCTGTGACCTCGAGATAAATGGTATATACTCAATAAATTAAAAAGATATTCCCGGGTCATGAAAAATTCTCTTGTGCTCTTGCTTGGTGGCTTAGAAATTGCAAAAGCAAATTGTGTGTGAGGATTCCAAATATTCTGCTCCACCTCTTTGCCTATAGTATGCGGAAGAAAAAGGAAAATTCATTTGTAAAGTCAATTATGGTATCTGGACAGCCAAAGGCCTGTCGGTTCTCCTTTCTAACTTTGTGATTCGTAATTTCTGATAAGAAGCTAAAAGGTCTCTAGACTTTATAACACATCCCCCACCACCCCTCTCCCTGAATATATTTATTGTTCTCCATGTGTAACTTGTAAAAAGGTATTTCTTTTAGTTTTTAATTACTTAATAATCTCAGAAAGATAAGTTGTGAAACAATTTCTATGTGGTCTATAGGTTTTTTTGGAGGGAGGGTCATTCATGTTAATTAGAGGATTTTGGTGGGGTTAAAGAAGGTTAAAACTCTCTCTGCTGGAACACATATATGAAATAAATTTGCGCTCATAAAATAGTCTACCATCATTTTAGATTGAAGTTTCGTAAGTGGTTGTCTATTAGGCTAATTTGCAAATGTTTGGTTCATGTTGTATTTCTGTTTTCACATGGCTGATCATGCACATATGTTCTGATAATCTGTTCTGTCGTTTCACTTTTGAGTTCTCCCTTGAAATTTTTCACTTCTAGTTTGCCTTTTGGTACCATTATGAATTTAAAGTCTTCTTCTGCCTTATATCCTTTTCCGTTTACTTTTGGGGTCCCAAGGTTGCTAAGCATTCAAATCAATGTCGTGTCAGGACTAACATTTGTATTGCTCTGTATTATTATCTGGGTACAACGTAATTTCTTTGTTTCATTCATCTCAGGTATCAGCTGTTTCCTATCAATTCCTGCGAAAGCTACTTAAATTTCCCCTTAAGTAATCCTTTGTCAATTTGATAAAGAGACTTGATGAGTAATCTCAAGCTGGGAGTCGAGGTTGTCGGTGCCCATGACCTTATGGCAAAAGATGAACAGGGCTCAGTCAGTGCTTTTGTTGAGCTCCATTTTGACCAACAGAAATTTCGCACTACTATCAAAGACAAAGATCTCAGTCCTGTTTGGAATGAGAACTTCTATTTCAACATCTCTGATCCAAGCAGCCTTTCTAACCTCACTCTTGAGGCCCATGTCTACCACCATAAAAGAGAGAAAAACTCCAAATCCTCACTCGGAAAAGTTCGTCTCACTGGGACATCATTTGTACCCTACTCGGATGCTATTGTTTTGCACTACCCTCTTGAAAAACAAGGCATTTTATCTCGTGTCAAAGGAGAGCTTGGTTTGAAAGTATTTGTTACGAATGATCCTTCAATAAGATCCTCAAATCCACTTCCTGCTATGGGATCTTCTCTGTTTTCAGACTCTCGTGCTACTCAAGCTCAAGCTCCAGAACAACAGACTCCAAACGTGGCCCAAAAAGTGTTTTCTGATGGAAAATCTGAGTCAAGGCATACATTTCATCACCTTCCAAACCATAGTCAGTCACAGAAACAGCAGCATGCTCCACCAGCAGCAACTCAGCCATCAGTGGATTATGGGATACGTGAGATGAAATCTGAACCTCAGGCTCCAAGAGTTGTTCGCATGTTCCCAGGCTTGTCAGCACAGCCTGTTGATTATACTCCTAAAGAGACGAGCCCTTTTCTTGGAGGGGGGCAAATAGTTGGAGGGCGAGTCATACGTGGAGATAGACCTGCCAGCACTTACGATCTTGTTGAACAGATGAAGTACCTTTTTGTGCGAGTTGTGAAGGCTCGTGACCTTCCTACCATGGATGTGACTGGGAGCCTTGATCCATATGTTGAAGTAAAAGTCGGGAATTATAAAGGAACCACAAAACACTTTGAGAAGAAGCAAAACCCTGAGTGGAATGAGGTGTTTGCCTTTGCCAGGGACAGAATTCAGTCTTCAGTCTTGGAAGTTGTGGTCAAGGATAAAGATCTGATCAAGGATGATTTTGTTGGGATTGTAAGGTTTGACCTGCATGAGGTTCCCACTAGGGTTCCACCTGATAGTCCACTGGCTTCAGAATGGTATCGACTTGAAGACAAGAAAGGAGAGAAATCAAAAGCTGAACTGATGCTTGCTGTCTGGTATGGTACACAAGCTGACGAGGCATTCCCTGATGCTTGGCACTCAGATGCAATTTCTCCTGATAGTTCTTCCATCATCTCCACACTCATCCGCTCTAAAGTATATCATTCTCCAAGACTATGGTATGTCCGTGTTAATGTGATTGAGGCGCAGGATCTTGTGGCATCTGACAAGAGTCGTTTCCCAGATGCTTATGTTAAGGTACAGATTGGTAACCAGGTTTTGAAGACAAAGATAGTTCCGAGTCGGACATTGAGCCCAGTGTGGAATGAGGAACTAATGTTTGTTGCTGCCGAACCCTTTGATGATCATCTGATCCTTTCGGTTGAAGACCACACTGGACCCAACAAAGATGAGAACATGGGGAAGGTTGTTATACCATTAAACACTGTTGAGAAGCGTGCTGATGATCGCATTATTCGTAGTCGGTGGTTCAGCCTTGAAAAGTCCGTGTCAGCTTCCATGGACGAGCATCAGTCGAAGAAGGATAAGTTTTCTAGTAGACTCCATCTTCGAGTTGTGCTTGATGGAGGGTATCATGTGCTTGATGAGTCAACTCACTATAGTAGTGATCTTCGACCAACAGCAAAGCAGCTGTGGAGACCATCTATAGGTGTTTTGGAGCTAGGGGTTTTAAATGCTGATGGGCTCCACCCAATGAAAACAAGAGAGGGGAAGGGTACCTCAGATACATACTGTGTGGTAAAGTATGGTCAGAAATGGGTTCGGACTCGAACCATAATCAACAGCCTCAGTCCAAAATACAATGAGCAGTACACGTGGGAGGTTTATGATCCCGCAACAGTTCTCATTGTGGGGGTGTTTGATAACAACCATCTCGGTGGTTCCAATGGTAATAAAGACACAAAAATTGGCAAGGTTCGGATACGATTATCTACCCTTGAAACTGGTCGTGTTTATACACACTCATATCCGCTTTTGGTTCTTCACCCTTCCGGAGTCAAGAAAATGGGCGAGATACATCTGGCCATAAGATTCTCATACACATCATTTCCGAACATGATGTTTCTATACTCGCGACCACTTTTGCCAAAGATGCACTATGTAAGGCCATTGACTGTAATGCAGCAGGACATGCTACGTTTCCAGGCTGTCAATTTAGTAGCAGCTCGTCTTGGTCGGGCTGAACCTCCTCTTAGGAAAGAAGTTGTAGAATACATGTCTGATGCAGACTCGCATCTTTGGAGCATGAGGCGCAGCAAGGCAAACTTCTTTAGGCTGATGTCAGTTTTCTCCGGATTACTTTCCGTAGGAAAATGGTTTGGTGAAGTTTGCATGTGGAAAAATCCCATCACTACAGTGCTAGTACAAGTCCTCTTTGTGATGCTTGTCTGTTTACCAGAACTGATTTTGCCAACTGTGTTTCTATACATGTTTCTAATAGGGGTTTGGAATTATCATTTCCGACAGCGTTACCCTCCTCACATGAACACGAGAATTTCTTGTGCAGATGCAGTGAGCCCTGATGAGCTTGATGAGGAATTTGACACATTTCCAACCAGACAAAGTCCGGAGGTTGTTCGTTTTAGGTATGATCGACTAAGGAGCGTTGCTGGGAGGATCCAGACTGTTGTGGGTGATATGGCTACCCAAGGAGAGCGGGTTCAAGCGCTACTAAGCTGGAGGGACCCTCGTGCCACAACTATTTTCTTGATTTTCTGTCTAGTGGCTGCCATTGTTCTATATGCAACACCGTTTCAGGTGCTTGCTCTTCTTGGGGGGTTCTACTTTATGAGGCATCCTAGGTTTCGTCACAGGGTTCCATCAGCACCAGTCAATTTCTTTCGTCGTTTGCCAGCGAGGACAGATAGTATGCTGTGAAGTTGTAAATGGCGTGTTCAGTCAAAGCCTCTCTTGCCAGTGTGTCAGACTCTGGTTTTTCACAGCAGCGCTTGTAAATATTTGGATATCTTGTTTTTCGTGTAATGTTCTGTTTACCTGGAAATGGGTTCAAATTCATACATGACAGTAGATTAAGTTTAATAATGGAGATTGTATTTTCACTTTTGGTTGTAATGGAATTGGCTCAGCATCAGATGCCATTGTTGCTTCTTGGTTGCTGAGAAGAGAATTATTTAGTTAATTTTTGTGCCATTGTCTGCGGATTGGTGTTAAGAAATACTTCTATGCTCCGCAGGAACTCCTGATGCGTTAGGATAGTGCATGTGGTATGTTTTTGTTTCTTTAGAACATCTGAGGGTTTTTTTGCATTTCTGGTCAAGAAAAAAGCTCTCAGTGGCAGAGCTAGGGGTTTCGGTTCAGTTTTTAATAAAAATAACAAACCAAACAAAATTATATATATAAAAAGAGGAAAATAATTTATTATTTTATATTTTATAGTGAATGAAATTGTTTATGTTTTTAGATTTGCTATAAATTTAAGAGAGAACAATATTAGAATTGATTTAGTTTCTATTTTTATTCTTATTTAAATTAGTATATCTTCTCTTTTATGTTATTTAGAAAGCATGTTTGAAATGACAAATTATTTTTTAATTATATATTTAATTTTTTTATGAGATTTTTCTGATTAATCTATATTTTTTTAATATTTGATATAGATGAACTTTATTTAAAAAAAAAAAAATAATATTACTAATATGTATAACCTTATATATTACTATTTTTATTTTATTTTATTCAATCAATTTAATATCAATATTTATTTCTATTATTTTTTGATTGAATAAAAAAATATTTTAATTAATAAATTTAGCACACATAACCGTTTAAATGTTATACCTAATAAAATTAAATATGTTAATTTATATATTTTTTTTATATAGATGAACTTTGTTTTTGAAAATAAAAGGAAATTTATTTTTAAATAATATTTCAAATGTATCCAGTCTTGCTTATATATTTTTTTTAATTTTGTTCAATCAATTTAAAATTTGTGTCTATTTTTATTATCATTTGATTGAAAAAAAATTAATGAATTTAGAAGATATAACTGTATAAATATCACGCCTTGCAAAATTAAATATATAGATATACACCTGTCTCTTAATTTTTTTAATTTTTATTTTTAGTCATCATTTATGGTTTTTGTTTTATCACTTATTAACACATATAGTTCTCAATTTATTTGTTAATGTATATATGAACTTTTTAATTTTTCACTTAGAATTTTTTTAAATACAAAAACTTGTTGAAAAAGTCTATATATAAATTTTTTTGTTGAGAAAAAAATATTTAACCAACAATCAAACGCAAGTCTATATATATATATATATATATATATATATAAGGAGAAGAATATATGAAATTATTCAAATAACATACATATAAATATAATAACAAAAGTTGTAAGTAAAATATTTCCAAATATTTTACCTATTCTCTTAAATACATTAGGAACAATATTTCCGCGGGGGGAGCTACACACAAAAAATAAAATATTGTGCTTAGATTTTTTACATGCTGTAAAAAAGCATGATTTTATTTTTGTCATTGTCGATTACTTTTTTAAGATGATTTATTTTATTCTTTGTATTGAGACCACATATACTTCTAGAGTTGTAAGGCTCTATTTTGACAAGATTTTCAAGTTGTAGTCTTTCCTAAACCATAGTATTGGATATAAATATTAGATTTATAAATTATTTCTGGAAAACCTTTAACATATAGTAGGAAATAAGTTAAAGTTTTTAAGTGCTTACCACCTCCAAACTAATGGTTAAATTGAGGTGGTTAATAGAAATGTAGGTAAACTTTTGAGATATCTATAAAGTGATTATAATAAAAATCAGAATTTGATTTTTTCCACGGTGTATATTGCTTGTAATAGCTTTGTCGATAGGTTAATAAGCATGAGTTCATTTAAAGTTGTACATGGTTACAAGCCCAACAAACCTTTAAATATTTTTATCATATATCTTTATGTTGGAATCTTTGAATTAGTTGAGTTTTTTACATATAAAATTTAGAATTTATATATTAAGATTGTTAAGTAGATTCAAATAAATAATTTACAACATAAACTTTGAGCTGATTGAGCTGATTTATATATAAAGATATAATAAATTTAATGTAGAAGACTAAATTATAATATGGATTAGCCGTAAATAATTTTTTTATGAAATATTTAAAAATAGTATGCATGAAATACAAGGTGATTGAAAGTGCTATAATAAATTGTTCAAAACGCTTACAGTTTTTATTTCCAGTTTGATTTTAATATTTATGTTTATTATTTATTGTTTGATTTTGACATTAAATACCAAGACCACGTCATATTTCATATTTCAAATGATACGTTCGAGATTTCTTCTTGATGATCCTATTGACCATTGAATCATCTGCCCCTTTCACCTTAACAAATTGTCTTCTGTTTTAACGCCTTATGCATGATTATTTTTCTTATGGATCAATTTTCAGGAAATTCTACGATAGCAAATAATGTACTCAAATTATACTTGAAATTATACGGTCATGTCAGGAAAAAACAATTAGAAAAGAACAGGAATTCAAAGGCTATTCATGTCGCGTATACGCTTCCCAATGAGCACGGGCTACAAGCCACATTTAAAAAAATACAACTGAGATAAAAACCAGAACAACGTACAGTTTCTATCTCTGAGGAAAAATTTAGGGAATCATAAAACGGCAATCTGCTGATTTGTACAGGAAAATGGCATGCCTTGTAACTACAGAAAGAGTGACTTTACGAAGATATGAAGAACCATATGCCTACGTACCCTGTAGGATAGAAAAAGCTTTTAACTCACAGAAAAACAGATTAGTTGGAATCACGAACACTAAAACTTGGAATTGCATTGTCATTGAGCTACAAGAGATGAGTTCAACCCATGGTCAATCATAAGTAAATGAAGTGAGAAATGTCGAGCAGAATCAGCCTGCCATCAATCTTCATCATTGGACTTCAGAAGATTATATTCAAGCTGTACTGAAACAGGAGTATAAACAGTGCTCACAGAATAATCAATAGAAAATCCTTATCCACGCATCAGATCAATGTCAAAATGGGTGCTTCGCATATCCACTGACCGAGAACCAGGCCATACACCCATAGAAGAGGTTGGAGTAAGATTTAGACTTGGTTGAACACTAGTTGGAGTTACTGGATTCTCAACCGTCTGATGGTCCGCATCTCTGGCTACTTCAGCACCTTCCACTTTCTTGTTTTTATTCTTTGAACCACCCCACAAGAAACTTCCTGCTATCACCTGGAGTCACGGATCAATTAGTAAAGCATTTTACAATAATATGAAGAAAAAAAAATCATGCCTCTTTCTTCATGGACTCGTGGCATGAACTTAACACCTAACTACCTAGCACAAAACAAAAGGGACTCAGTGCTTGGGGATACAAGAGAAGAAAACATTTCCTGCCTCGTTCCATGGATTATTTTGCATAGCTGAAAGCTCATTGACAACGTAGATAATCTAATTCTGTACAATTACTGAATGCCAGTTGATAAACCATTTTCATCTCTATGAAAATGGCATTAAAAACATTTAACAGTCTCACCATTGAGAAGTTTAGTGAGCAATAAAAGGATTGCAGTTTTGAGTGCAAACTACGTATACTAGAGAGCCAGAACAACCAATAAGTTACCTGAACAGGGCTTGCTGCAATAAGAACTCCACCAACTCCTCCACCAATAACACAACCATCAGGACTAGCTAGGGAGACACTCAAACCACCAGTTCGATTGCGAGGGCCACCGTCGTTAGAGAACAGGTAAGAGCCAGATAAACATAAAATTTCAAAGCGCCCCTGTAGAAACAAACAGAAAGGGGATATCAGCTGATAAGAAATGCAAAAAATAGATAATAGAACAGCAGGATATCTCCAAGCAAAGGCCTGAAATCAGGGAGACAGTTCTGCTCATCTAACTGAATAGTTAAAGGGGGAGAGTTATAACAGAACAAAAAAGTGTTCATGTCAATCTGCGTCCCTGTCTGTATATGATGGATTTGGGTGGTGAGGTAACTTTACATTGCTCACTTAAGGCCAGAATGGCCTCCAAGATTTACTAGTCAGAAAAAAGAAAAGTATCTAGCTATGAAAGAGCCTTCATCCCCTCAACAACCAGCAAAAGACTAATGCACAGTAAGCATTTTACAAGTTCTAGAAGCACATGCTACTTCATATGGCATGTTCTATTAAAATCAAACGAGTCAGATTAAATTTGTTTCCAGGATTCACTAGTCACAAAGAAAGAATTATCTAGCTATCATAGAAATCCCCTCAACAACCAGCATAGGACTCATGCAGAGTGAGCATTTAACAAGTCCTAGAAGCATAACTACTTCACATGGCATGTTTTATCTAAATCGAATGAGTCAGGTTAACTTTCCTAAAATTAAAATAACTCCACATATCAGTCACTGAGACGAGAGGATTCATTAATGCCCAAAGGCTCGTGCTTCAGATGCACAGCAAATGTCAATTAGAATAACACCTTAGTCACAGGCTTCTGATGATGTGAGCATATTGTTGAAGCTTCACGTCCAGCTATAAAGCTCACACATCTAAACATTTTTATTTCAACAAATAAACTCCCCATCAAAATCTGGAATTAACTAATAATATAAACACATCCATGACTGCCAGATAAACCCAGAGAAAAAGATCAAGAACTCAGACCTCATATGTGACGGTGCCTCCAGAAGTTGATGGCTGATGCAGAGTAACAGTAGAGACAGCACCATTTGCTGACAAGATGCATATAGCTCTTGGACCCTGCTGTGAGAATGACATTATTTTTGTCGCAATGTCCTGCAGGAGTTCACACTTTTAATAGGAAAGATATAAGAAGTGTCAACGGAACCAAAGTGTCAAAGGACAGTAATGAAGCAAGTATGTTGGGGCAACACAAACAGCAAATCAAGCACTACTGTTTTCTTTTAACCATTTGGAGATTGCTCTTGGGTGCATGTACTATGTTGCATTCTTTGGGAAAGACTAAATGATATAGACAGTGGTCATCAGAGAGATCAAATGCTATCACACCACCAGTGAAGTGTGGATTCTTTTCTTTCTTTCCTTTTTTTCCACTACATTTTAATCTAAGTTTTGTTGCATACCAATGTGATCTGTATCCTCCTGCTTCATCCTTCTCAAGATCTCTCTCATAATACAATAAATAGGCAACTTAGGCAACTGGAGCATCATAGGAATACTAGGTGAATCCTATTTGCTAGTACGATTGTTATAACACTTGACTAGCCAATATGTTGACTCAGCCCTGCTCCATCAAACAAAACAATAGGTTGACCAGAATAATTATAGAGGGAACTGCATTTTGCTATAACTTTTGGTCCTTTCCATATAAAGTTCACAGGCTAGACAAAAAAGAAACAGGGTATTAAAAAAGAAACAGCATACTTCTCCTACTGCAATGGTGATGATATGCGGAGTAAAACCCATCCCAGCTGAACCAGACAGCCATTCACCTAGCAAAACAATTACAGTTTGCATCATTCAAAAACCAACAGAAGAGCAGAAAAAACAAAATTAAGTTCAGACTATAGATATTGGATAAATCCACCATTACTTGGTCTTACTTTAATTGACTTCACAATCTCAGAAGGTGAAAGGGACTTGAAATTATCCAAGAATTAAACAAATCTAGATACCTTTGTTAAAAATAATTAAACACAAGAAAATCACTTCTTTTTTTGTAATACATGTGCATACACACATAAATATAGAAACCACGGCTACATGTGAGATTTTCAGGACCTTTGAACACTATAATTGGATAGTAATTTTTCATGAAGGAAATAATTTTTCCTTTCAGTAGCTTCACACTGCTGCTATGGCTTCTCATTTAAGCTTCATCATATTAATGGTTACCTTTGAGACTTGTTTATAGACTTAAGCTGTGTTAGCTGCTTATATTATGCGCTTTACAGTCGACTAAAGGTTGCATTACTAACTAATCAATCCTTCTTTTTTATCTTTTTGTTTGACACTAAATTACTAAACCATCATTTTAAAGTTAAATTAACCTGTTTTAGGCTCTGTTTGGCCCTACCTGATCTAGCTTAGAACTTCATTGAACGCATCTAACAGTTTTTGAATTCTTCCTATGCAATTTCAAAGATGCATCAAGATGCGATTAAAGCCTATGAACACGATCCCTTACACAAAGAAGTAATATTGCGCTCATATATGTCTCCGTAATCCCTTACATAACATTATCCCTTACAGAAGGCAATAGCCTTTTCTGGTCGAGCTCAGCTACAGTCATCAATTCATTTTAAGTCCATCCAAATGAAATAGATAAGACAAATTTTCCAAAGAAATCTTACCAAGAGAAGCTAATTGTTGCTTCCTCCCAGTCCCTGGTGGCCGCCCTCTACCCCGCTTCTGGGATGGGATTGTTGTCTCGGGATGAGCAGCCAGTGAGGGAGACAACGCCAATGATACAGCCCCATCAGGTCCGTATTTCCGTGGCCTCCCTCTTTTCCTTTTCTCAGGTTGACCGGATACCATTGTAGATAGTTCACCCACAGAAATTGCTGCCGGGTTTTCCATCAGTAATGGAGATCCCATGGTATTGGCTCCCATATTTGGTTGAAATGGTGCATTTATATTGGATAAAGTATTGATGCCAGATGAAACATTTAAACTAGGATGTGTACCACTACCCTGCATAAAAAAGGAGGCAGAGCCCGAAATCGTCATAGTATCCCTTCTATCCATGCATTTACTGCTTACTAGTTGAACCTAATTTTCAAAAACTAGTTTCTCCTTGACAAAACCAACGACAAAGCTGAACAGAGAAGTTTTTGAAGCCCGCAAACATTCTAATAAAAATGTACATCCATTCTGATGGAAAACAAGAAAAGAACTTTGGGGTTCAAACAAACTCGAGGCAAAAGCTAGCAAGAAGAAGACAGAGAGGATAAAAAAAAAAAGGAAGTTAGAAATCTGAAAAAGCTAGGACCTTAAGAGATAAAGACAAGAATGCTTTTCAGCCTACAAAACCAAACCACAAGAAACAACATAGAAAATAGAGAAGGTTCGTTTTGAAGATAAAGAACTGTTGACAATCTCACCTCAACAAGACCCAAACCCCAGAATTTGAAAACTGTAAAGACAACCCTTTTTTCCTCTCTCAGAAAAAGAAGTTGAACACTGACAGAGACAAATATGATAAATCAAAATAATGAACAGGATTAAAAGTCGAACACTTCTCAAATACCAGAGGAAAAAACATACGAGGAGAGGGCACTAAATGTACAGAAAGAAAGAACGGGCATGAACATAGCAATGTTTAAAGCGAGTCCTTATCAGAATGCATCCTTCTATGGTGAACCTTTCTCTCTCTATCTCTCTTCAAGTTCTAGTAAATAAAAAAGCTTTATCTGAGAAGATATTAAGGGTTTTATCTATATCTGAACTGAGTGATTATGATTTGATACACTGGGGTGGGGTGGGGTGGGGGTGGGCGTTGGTGTTATAGAGAGCTTGGAGAAAAGAACAAAAACTTGAACAGAAAGAAGTGTTACCCTTGGAAAATACTGTATGGATATATCTTTCAAAACTATAAAGACTTCTGGCTCTGTATCTGTATCAAACTGACGTGCCATAACTTCTTTGCAACTCGCAGTCATAGGTGCGTGGAACACCACAACTGCCCCTAATTGTTTTTTGTTTTCAAATATACATGAATGAGAGCAACTTTATACCCCAGGATTGGCTGGAGAGAAGTGGATGGAGTTTGCTGATAAAACCCATAAACAATTCCAGTCTCTTGCACACTACACTTTAGTAGTCCCATTCGTGCTCTTTCCTAATCTAGATCGATCTTGACGTTGAGGAATCATATATATGCGCGAAAATAAAAGGATCTAAGGTTGCTTGGTGCTTAAGGGATTTTCACTGATTAGATGTTATTAGGATGTTTCTTGATGTACTTAAGAACAAATTCATCTCGTCCATAAGGGAAGAATCAAATACTAAACTGGATAGTACCAGTGTTATGCTTAAGAACGGAGAAATGCATGCATTTATTGTTCACTTACATAAAATGAAATTTATCCTGCCAAGAGGTTTTCTATTAAAAAACACTACTCCAAAATGATTAATACTTACAAATAAAACTAAACTAATTATTGTTATAGATTAATATTTAATTTTTCAAAGAGCAAAATATATAATACTAAAAAATAAAATAAAATTATTTATTGTTATAGATTAATATTGCAAAATATATATTTGCATTAAAATAAAACTTTATATATACTTGATTTATCTTTAAAAATAATTAAATAAAATTATAATATATTAATTCTTGTTTTTTTTCTTGGTTTGAAAATCAAATGGACTAATGGTCTTTACAAATATTATACCCTATTTGTGTTTTTGTATTTCAAAAGTATTTTGAAAAAAATTTAAAAAAATTATTTTTTATTTGAAATTAATATTTTTAAGTATTTTCAGATATTTTGATATATTGATATCAAAATTAATTTTAAAAAATTATTTTCATATATTTTTAAATAAAAAATATTTTAAAAAGTAACTACAACCATGCTTTCAAATGAACTTTATGGCTTAATAAAACAAGTAATTGTGCCTTGTTTTTAAAATACATCAAAGAAATTGAGTAGCTTGTTTGAAGCATGATTTGCTCGAGGAATAATCATTTTACTTCTTTTAGTGTTTGCTAACAAGTTCAAATACTTTAAATTAAAAAAAGATTTATTTTTTTTATAAGATTTGAATTTAACTATAAAAAATGAATGAGGTGAGGCCTTAATTATCAATGGCATTCTGTTTTCGCATTAAATACCAAACTTGCCATATTTTGAGATAGAGTTTTTCATCGTTGATCTTTTTGGATCTTGATTTTTTTTCTAAAACTTATTTCTTGCTAATCAAGATTCTCTTAAACTTTATTCTTTAGATTTTCACCATTAATTTATACCTTCATAGCATTATTTTTTTTTCTCATGTGTCTTTATCTACTTGTATCCACCTTTTTAGGTTGGTGTTTTGTTACTTCTACAAGTCATATTACTAGCTCTCAATATCTTAACTAATTTTTTCACTAGTTATTTGATTAATGTTTAATAGCCCTTACACATGTTTTTTATAATTCCACTGGAGAGTTAGCGAAAGTGAAAGAATAATGATTTCTTACAAAACCATCAAGAGAATTACTAATCTCGTAACCATTATGTTTATGCAACATAATGACAAGATCTTACTTGAGCCCAATAACAATGGTAACAAAACCATCCATCACAAAATTAAGGGTGGCTAAATTACCCAAAATAAAGAGGGTAACCCACCAACAACTTTAGGAGATAGTTTAAAAGGAAATTAACAAGTTTTTTGTAAAAAATCTATAAATAAATTTGACCTTAAACTTTTTTATCTAATATGTATTACTATAAAACCCTACCTAGAAGATTATACCAGTTCCAAGTTCAAAGTTTTCAATAGGAAGTATTTTATAAAGTTTGTGAAGACTTTAGGTGTCTATAGTCTAGGTGAAGAGTTAGAATTTAAAGATTTTTCTAAATATTTGACTAAGAAAGCATACACTTGGTATTAGGGGTGAGTAAAAAAGTAAAAAAAATGATTAAATAGAGAAAACCAGAAAAACAAATAATCAAAAAAATCAAACCGTGAAAAAAAAACCAATTAAACATATTAGAATAGTTAAAAAAACTGATTGGTTCGGTTTTAGTTTCATAAGTTTAAAAACAAAAAACCAAATCAAACCAAAATTAATAGCCAAGTCAAATTTTGAAATTATAAAAAAAACCCAAAAAATAATATAGTTTTTGGTTTTTGATATAAAATAACCAAACTGTACCGAAACCACATTGAAATTAAAACCAATCGGTTGGGTTTTGGTTTTTATTTAAAAATAATCGAATTGAATTGAAACCGGTCGGTTTGAATTGTTTTTTTTTTAAATTTAGTTTGGTTATTTTTTTAGATAAAAACCAAACCGAAAATAATTATCCCTACCTAGTATATGAATCTAGCCCCTGGCTCTGCATAGGTATGGACAAGTTATTTACTAAGAATTTTTCTTTAACCCATGAAAAGGTGACAATGTTTGACATAAACAAAAATACTTAAGCTTTAAAGAGAATTTATGAAAGTATACTAAATAGTTTTGATATTGTATTATATACATCTATAAAAGGTTTTAATGAGAAATAAGTTATCAATTATGTATCCAAGACAAGCATAAAGAATATAGGATATATCTTAAGAATTTAACCACTTTTTTCTAAGTAAATGAAAAACAATTGTTATATCAGTAACTTCATAAATATTTTTAGAATAAATGACTTTTTTATTTTATGTAAGTTATGGCAATTTTTTTTACGTCTTTTCTTCTTTTATGAAATTTTCTTTTGTATACATAATGCATATAAAAAATTATATATATTATGTTTTAAGCCTTTCAAAAAATACATGGCAATTACAAACAAACTAAAAAAAAGACATGGACCATTCACTAAGTTAGTTGGTTTGCTAAGCTATACATTGAAAAAGATATAAGCCTTTCATAATGAATTATTTCTTGATGGTTAGTTATTTTTAACTATGTCGACCATTTAGCTATAATACATTATAACTACATGCAAACTCTTTATACTTCATTTTTTTTCTGGTGTCTAATTTTTTTTTATCATTTTATATGCTAACTAAGATGTATTCTTATGCTTAGTTTTTTTTTATGGCTTATAACCATTGGCTATGTTATATCTATTTGGTAAAGCTTTGTATTGGCTAAGTAGTAAGTTGTACACTAACCAACCAGTAAACCATTTATGTTTGGTTGCTTTCTAATGGTTATTTGTTTTTATTACATCATATCTATTTTGTCCAAGTTATGCATTAACTTATGCACTAGCTAGGTTGCGAGTTCCTTGTACCATATCTTTTTTGTATGCATGGTTATCTTTACCCATAATATATAACGTGCTGGTTAAGCCATAACTTTTAGTGTTTGGTTCTTTTTTTATAGCTAGTTATTTCTAGTCATGTCATGGTCATTGAGTCAAATTAAATTCTAGATAGGTCATGAACTTATTATACTCGTTTCTTTTTAATAGTTATGTCATGTCTATCTAGCTAAGCTATTTGTTAGTCAGGTCACAAGCTCATTATATTGAGTTTTTTTTTTATTGTTACTTATCTTTTTCCATATCATGTTTGTCTAACCAAATTACATATTGATCAAGTTTTGAGCTCCATACTCTATGTTCCACTTTTATGGTCAGTCATTGTTAATGATGTTATATCCAATTATCTAAGATGCATGTTGGTTAGGTCATAATTTGCTTACAATCGATTCCTTTCTAATGGCTAGTGCTTTTAACCATGCTAAACCTATTTGATCAAGTTGTATATTGGACAAGTCATTACTCTTAGTTATTTTACAATAGTTGGTTACTTTCAAATATACCTTATCTATCTAGCCAGGTTGTACACTAGCTAGGCCACGAGCTCCTTGTAATTGGTCATCCTTTATATCGTGTAGATATTTTTAGCCACACCATGTCACTTTGACTAAATTAAACTCCTATTAATTATAAACCCATCATATTTGGTTAATTTTTATTAGGAAGTTTTGAGGGATATGTCATGTCACGATATCTAAATGATGTGATTGTCAGGTCATAAGTTTATCATACTTTATTAATTTTTATTGGTTAGTCGTGGGGTTATATCATGCTATTTTGATCAAATTATGTATAAATCAAATTTTAAACTCTTTACTCTTTGATAATCTTATATTTTCTATTTCTATTTAATCATACCTTACTAATTATGTTAGCTATGCTAAATTAATGATTACCACTATGCCACCATGTTATATGTTATGACTTATAATTGTTTTACTTACTTGATTTAGCGGTCCATGCTTAAAAGCAAATGGATAATTTATAAAGAGATGCAAAAAAATCACTTAAATCAACGAAAACATAAAATGAAAAAAATACATTATAACAAGAATAATTGTTAATTCATAGTGGCTAAAAGAAATCTATCGTATGATGTGTTTAAATGTCAAAAGATATTCCAAGTATGGAAAAGAAGAATAAATTGTCATGTCCATTAACATGACTAGAAAAAAAAAGAATATAAATATTAAATAAATTATTTTCTATCAAATAAAATTAGAAGGATTCACTCATAAAATATGTTAAGCTCACCATATAAATCCTTAAATCTCATCTTTATTTCTTTAAATTCTTTATAGTAAGAATAAATTTAATAATTATGGTATTAAAAAAAATCTTGTTTGATATTAGAAAAAATATAGGCATCATATTGGTATTGAAAAAATATCTTGACATCATGGTGTGGTCTTTTTAGTTTTTTTTTTTTTTAAGATGTCTCAAATGTTTAATTTACATTTTCTCCTTATCCATAACCTATTGATCAAGTGATCATCACCCAAACCTTTATTTAGATGATTTTTTTAGGACAAAAACCTTTCTAATCCCCTAAAAAAAGGGTTGCATTACACGTACTTACATTATAAAATCCAAAATTTCTCATGTATACGATACCAAATGAGCAAGCATGGTTGTATAAGAGGCTCTAATGTCAAACCTGTAGAAATCAACCTTTATATTTCTAGCTAAGCACTCCATAAAACGTATCACTTCCTAAACACAAGATGGATTGAAATCTTAAAGAGGAGTCAAAGAGTTTAATTCGATAAGTTCATAGTAACTTTCGCTAAAGGAAGATCCAATTGATACTTTCTTTTGTTCTTACAATCAAATTAAAGCACTATGGCCCAAAATGACCCGTTTTCCCTTTGTTTTGTTCTAATCTAACAACAACATAGATGATGCAGTGTGATCTCAATGATCAAAGGTATCCTCTTTCCACTGTAAATACCAACATCACAACATTTTGTGGGGGGCTTTGATTAATCTTTGGTTTTTCTAAGGCTTCAAACGATTTGATTTCCTTCTGATCAAAATTATCTCTGAAAGCTCTCTTACTCTCATGCCACGCATCTCCTGAAACTCTATCCCTCAGACTTTGATCACTCACCCAACTTGTCCCCAGCCTTCTTTTTTGAACTTTCTATACTCGCATCCATTCTTTTAAATGCTGAATTGTTACTTTTATAAGCCATAATAATAATAGCTAGCTAGCTAGCTATCGGTATCTTGAACACTTTGATCACTAATCGTTTGGCTTGTGGTGCAGGATCATCGCGCGCAGCCTTCTAATTAAAACTAAAATCGGAATCTTGGCAAATTCTGAGATTATGACGCATGAATGAGGCAATGGTTTTGTTCGAAGCGCGTGGTTGGCCACCGTAATCTTATTGTCTCGGTAAATAATGTCGGAAACAGAGGGATATTGGTAGCTTTATTGTTTGCAAGATGTCAAGGCATGAACCGCGGCGGTGTGTGTCAACGCCCCAGTGAATCGCGTGGAGTGCTTGAGCTGATAGAAGTAGGTTTGGGCCCGGAAGCAAGAGCGTGAACTTTGTCTGCACGTGACTTTTCTCTGTCACCACTAAACTTTGCCCAGCATCAATCCAAAATATCTAAAGCAGTGTCCTGTGCTGATAAAACCACCTTACATAGTACGCACAGCCAGCTCAGTGTTATCAAATCATCGAATCCAATTTTAATACTATCAACGGCAGATATGATTTGATGGTTTTATATTTTAAAGTATTTTTTATTAGACATTATATTAAATTAATATTTTTTATTTTTAAATAATTGTTTTTAACATTAGGATATTAAAATAATTTTAAAAATAAAAATGTAATTTTAAATATAAAAATTCATATTTAAGATATAAACACACGAAAAATTTCATTCAATCATGAAAACTAGCTAAAATATAATTTTAAAAACTTAACCGTTGATAAGATTTTATTTTTCAAATAATAAATCATGAACAAATTAGATTTTATTATTTTAAAAAATAAAATATAAAATTAAAAAATATTTATAATTATAGCAGCGATCACAATTTAAAATAATTTTTGTTTAAAAATATATTAAAATATTTTTTATTTTTTTTAAAATACTTTAAAAATAATTATTAAACAACAAATTAAAAAAATAATTTTTTAAAAACACATTTCAACTGTGTTTCCTGGATCGCTAAAGACAGTTTTAAATATTTGCTCTTTCGGGTCAAGGCTGACTTGAGTAGAGACAGGATTATTATAATACCTAGCAGATCACCGTAAAGTTCGAGAGCCAAAACAAAAAAAGTGATATTATATTGTATTCATTTCCTCTGGGATGTATTTTAATAGATTAAAGTATGAGTTTCGAAAGATTTATTCTCTGCGCCATGCATGGAACCAAGATTATTTTATAAGGACTGACAACGAAGCCAGGCAAAGCCATCGCCAAGCTCGGAACAGATTGTCGACAGCTTCAGGACCTCCTATGGAGAATTAATTCATGTCATTTTCAGATTTTAAAGGCCAGTTTATCAGATAAATAAAACTATTTATTGCTAGAGATAAAAAAAAGATAAAAATACTATAGCAATCTGAGTCGCACTGTCATAAACTTTCAGAGGGTGCTTTGGGATTATGAAGAAATAACAAATTGTGATTTGAGGTTTAGAAAGGGATGGTATGAAGTTTAATAAAATTCTATAATTATCATATAAAGTGATATTTGATCAATAGATAACCCTTCACGTATCACCTAAAAAGTGTGCAACACATTTATGTGTTTTTTTAAAGTATTATTTATTCTAATTAAATTTCAAAATTAATCATAAATAATAAAAAACCCAAATTAAATTATAAAAATACCCATGCTAAAGAAAAATCAACTCTTAAGAACATGAGTCATTCTATTACACTTAAAATTAAAAAAAAATAAAAAAATCCTTGGAAAAATCTTGAATCTAAAAGGTATAATAATCACTTTGCTGTACATTATAAAAGTGAAAGTATCAATTGTTATTTACTAATTGGATAATAACCGATAAATCTTTATAAAATTACCAAATAATTTTGTTAATTAATTTCAAAATAAATAACTTAATTTATTAAATTTTAAATTTATCCTCTAAAAATCATCTATTCAATCCCCTTCAATGCAAATAAACTTGACAGCGAGGCTGCTGGTATAATTGTGGTTTTACTGCTAACAGTAAATAGCCCTTCCAAGATATCAATTTTCTTCGTCAGAACCAATGCTTTTTTGTTGATGTTGACTCCACAAAGATGGACTCTCGATAAAAGCTACGACCACCCAAAATGCTTCAAACTTTCAACGAAATGGGACTGCAAAGGGCTACCAGCAGTGAATTTATGGCGCTCTCTGGCCTACCTGGATAGCTGTTTTATATCAGTGCTGAATCGGACCTTTTCTCTCAAGATTCCAGGCATTGCTTATCGAGCTCATTGCTTATGATCACCTCCATACTTACTTCGGAAACGCTCCTGGATTATCCTTGTATTTCGAAGAAAAAACAAAAAAAAAAAAAGGTTTGCATGGGATTGATACCCGAAGTTTTCCTGCTTGCCAAACATTAATTGAAGGATTGAACTATGGGATAAGGCTCTTGGTGCTCATGAGGATTGTTGACCTTTGGTTTTAAAGAGAAAGGGAAAGCGTGTTGCGATGAATGTCGATAATTATTTTATTAAACAGATCATTGCCGGAAGAAAGTTTCCGTTCGATGAAAGATTTAGCTGAAACATTAATGTAGTGAAAATTGATCGAGTACCAAAACTTCCACTAGCAGAGCTCGCCCTGCAATTACCCCCCACCAAAAAAAAAAAACTGAGAGTACGAGCTATTTTTCAAGTGGGCCAACACCAATGTCTGAACTGACCAGCCTAGTTGCACATATTTGTCAAGCGTGAAAGCCATGGCAATTGGAACAAGTAAAAGATTCGACCATTGTACAAGATTTCAAACCTACTGGAGTTATTATTAAATTAAGTTTTTTTTTTTAAAAAAAAAAACCAAAGGGTTGGAGAGATTCACTTTGGAAGTAAAGAGAAAACATGGTACCCTGTAATAGTATTTTTTTTTTTAAAAAAAATTTCTCACTTGACAATTTTTTTTTAAAAATTTGATCCCTTATGTAATTTATTCCTCTATCTAGAAAAAAAATAAAAAAATTCATCACTTAATTTTTCAAAATTAAATTAAATTTTATTAATTTAAAATAATTTAAACAATAAGTATCAAATTTAAACAATAAACAAACATACAGCTATTTTTTCTTGCTATAATGGGGGAACGAGTTGCACGGGTAAGGAAAAGGTTCGACCCTTTTTTTATCACTCAATTTATGTTTTAATTTAATTATTTTACATTGTGTTTATATATGATTGAACTTGATAGTATTTTTCGGTGACTGAGGTATAAAGATCTCGCAATATGTAGGAAAAATTCGAACCCACGGCTCATGCTCGGTTTTCCATAATAAAATTTAATTTTATTAATTTAAAATAATTAAGGTTTAGAAAAATAAATTTGAAACAAAAAAATTTAAAAATTAAAACCAGTAAGTAAAAACAAAAAAACTAACGCGTGCATTACAATTACCAGCATATGAAAGGAACTGCCGCGCTCTAGCTACGTCCGCAGTTTCCTTCAATGTCAGAACACCACCTTCTGTAGTGACATTGAGAGTCTCAGTGAGGCCTCTGGGTGGTCCCAGTGTGTAATTAATTGGATTTTTTTAGTTTTTTCTTTCAATATTAAGGTTTTTTTTTTATATATATTTTGTAAGGCTACTCACAGCACGGGTCAATAATCTACTCTTCGAGAAAAAGGGACGGGCAGTAGATGCAAATTGGAGTTGGATATTACTGTGATAAAGGAGGAGCAATTGAATGGGAAAAGGGAAAATGCCTTCCATTGACATCCATCCATTCTCTTAACGTGGAGAAGGAATATATTGAGAGAGAAGAGAAATGGACGTAGGAGTTGAACAGCAAATGTTATGTTGGTTGGTGGATCAACCCTCAACCTCTCTTACTGTGTTTTCTAGGAATAAAACAAGTATTGTTTTGACTAAGAAACTCCACTTGTTTCTTTGCCTATCCATGTCTTCTTTGCCTTTCACTGGAATAAGTTGTGAAGTCACTGTTTGAATTTGAACCATCAACAATTTGTCAAGGAACTCCTTTAATGGACGAGGAACATCGATGCTCAAATGAGGGGTTCTTGATCTGCTTGATAACATCAATGGTTGATTGACAAAATAAAACAAAACGAATTTGTAAGAGACAACCAGACTTGTATTTGAATTAGGAAAATTTCTCACAGCTATAAGATGCAGACCACAGGCATGAATAACGTTGTTCTGAAATGGATGAAACCAGCGACAATCGCAGTCACAGTCAGAGTCACAAAGACGAAAGCCATTAGGGATGCCGTTGTTCTTCGTTTTGACCAGGTCTACGGTTTAATCTGTATAACTCTATTGGCCAAGCCCGGCCATTAGGGATGCCGCTTCTTTTATGGCGGAAGCACTCATGAAAATTATGCTGGTGGTTGGAATTTATTTTTAACACCATGAAAAAAAAAGCTCATTATCAATTCAATCCCGATGCAGCTCTTGCACCATGTGTCTGGGTTTCTTCGCTCAAAAAGTCAGGGCATCTGATATTCGAACAGGACGGAGTTGACGGGCCAAGGATTTAAATTCTTCCCAGTTGAGCAGAAAGTCATGCGTGCTCTTTGCTTCTTCAAGACGCTTGTGGTGGGAGATGATAAGACCGTTGAAAGCGATAGGAGTGTTTGATTATAAGGAATACTATGTAGATGGGCCAGGTTTTTTTTTTCATATATATATATATATATTAAATCTAATAGATTTGATGGAAATTACTAAGTCGAATTAATTTGAAAATAAAATTAAAATTGGATATTGATAGTAAATAAAAGGGAAAAAACCTGGCAATAATTAACAATAAAAAACTAAGATGTTAATACCATATTAAGAAGGAAATGAAAAAAAAAAACTGTTAGAGACTCATTTTCATTTTATTGTGAACACCTCTTTATCATCTAAAAGAGTTCATGAAGACATGTTTAATGTTAATGTAAAAGGTTTCATGGTGATATATATAAAAAATACACGAACCGACAAAGCAATGAGAAAGAAAAACAAACAAATTATTGTGAAGAGAGTGTCCCTTGTTTATATTTAAATCAAATAATTGGATTTGATTAAAAAAATATTTTTAAAAAGCTAAAATTTTAAAATATAATAAATAAAAAAACTCGAAATAATTTGGTTATTCTCAAAATTATTGAATAATTATATACAAAGTAAATAAAAAAAATCTAATCTTTAATTAAATAAATATTGAGAGATAAAAAAAAACATAAGCTTAAATAAAACATTTGAAAAGATAAGAATAACACTTAGAAACTAGTTTTACAATTTTTGCCTTTATGGGTTCTAAGTTAAGTTTATTTTTTTAATTAAAAAAATGATTTAAAAACCCCTTACAACATTTTTAGTTTTTTTTAAAGGCATTTATGTAATTTTATTATCTTAAAAAAATGAAAAGACCACTATAAATTCTATAATGAAAAATTAATTCCAAAAAACCATTTCGCCCTCGAAAGAAATTCAACTCAACGATGGCTTTTAGCTTCTTCTTCTTCTTCTTCTTCTTCTAATTCCAATGCTGTGCTAAAATCAGCCTAGAAAGACATGATACTGCACTTTTCTTCATCTTTTGGTCCACTCGAGGCTGACATGGGCCTTGCACTCTTCTAAGTACCTTCTCACGTACACAAGAGCCTTCAAGGGGCTTCCAATCCAAGCCAGGTCAGCCCTGAAAAGAGGCAGGGTCATCAAACCAGTCACCTCCATGCCAGGGTGCAATGCTACTTCGTTTACCCCTTCTAAATTTCCCTTCAGAACAATGGAATCTCAAAAAGACTCGAGGTCTTTTATGAGGCGGAGCAGAGGTAGAGCTGCAGTTTGCAAGTTGGCTAATCTGTAACAACCCCAAACATATATTTAAACAAAACATTTTAATTCAGATTCTCAAATATATCATTATTTTTATAATTTAATTTATCATTTCCCCTTATTTTTTGTAATCCTAACTTTTATTAATATCAATAATATTATCCAGGGTTTTACATAATCAGCCCAACTTAATCAGCCCAACTGCACTCTGATAAACATGACTGTATGAACCACTCAAAACTCATAAGCTCATTGTAACATGAGAGCAAAAATGTTTGCTAGACGTACAAATTCTACAACATTAAGCAGGTCCTCCATGATGCATACGATCCTTCCTGATGAAGAGATTTCCACAAAATATCTTGTTGAAGAAGAAACCATGGAAAAAATGTCAATCAATAGCGACACCCTGAGGAAAAGTATAAGCAAAAATTGGACTTCTGCCCGCATAAACACCCAAATATGTTTCTTACAAACTCTGGTTACGGTGGCCAAAACTTATGACAGTGGTCTTCTATTTACAAGGCTTTCAAACCGTGTTTCCCAGTTGGGAGCCTCGGGTTAGCATATCAAACAATTTATCAAAAGTCAGTGCAAACTATCTCACAGAACTTGCACCAATTCTTGGTTAGCTGTATGACCGCATCACAGCAGTTCTGACAGAAAATCTTAATACAAAGCAGAAATTATATTTATCTTCCATGATTGAATTTGCACATAGAAAAATCTTTCAAGTTCTCATAAAATCTCAAGAACACCTAATTTAGCTGTGTCAGAGGCTTGACACAGACTCTCTTGAAAAGGAAAAGATTAAAACAAAATATCATTCTAATTCCATTCACAAGATGTGCAAAACCAACGATACCAACAATGCACCAATACACATCCCAACCATACAATTTCATCAATATAAAACTGGGTCTCCCTTAACCTCCAACAATATAGCTAACACATCAATTCAACCAAATTCCCTAAAACCCTCAAAACCTGGGCAATAATGATTCCTCACTCGCATACAAACGTGAAGAACAGAAACAACCTAATAAACGAATCCACCTATCTTAAAATATATTTTTGCAGTCAGGTTTTTCATTCAATCGGTTGGAAGAATATTACCCCCCCTCTTAAAGCAAAACATAATAGGTGAGTGGCAAAGACTGGCAAAGATATCATAAACCATGTTTTCACTTAATAATATATCTGTTTTCCGGTGCACTACCCCCTCTAAAGTGCAGTCACTCCAACCCCTTCCACAGTCACAAGTGCATAACACCACTGTATTGTGAAAACTCCAAAGTTTCCCAGATTAATGCGTTTGCTTATCTTTGAGAAGCAAATTTATCAAAACAAACAGCAGATATCCTAAAAACAACATTAAATATATAGCTCCACGCCTGAATAACAAAAATCGAAGCTGCAAATCCAGCACCAATAAACTATTACAGCTTATTAGAATTTCAACAAAAAAGAAAAGAAAAGATAAGATATAAGCTTGAACCTCACTAATCAAGCTGCATTGCTTGATCAGCTTTAGCTTTTGCCAATGCGCTCAATTTGGTCTTCACCTTTCTCTTCCCTACTTGAAACCCACCTCCACCTTTCTTCTGCTTATTCTTTTCTTTACCATCAACCTAAACATAAAAATATCCCCAAATAAACAAAACGAAAAACCTTAATTCCAATTCAAATATGCAATTAGCCATTCAAATATGGGATTTTTTTTTTGTGTAGAAACATAAATTAGAAAATAAATTCAAAAGGAAAGAATAAATAAGAGAAAGAAGCTTACTTTCATCTTGTTTTTCTTCGCTTGAAGCTTCTTCTGCTTCTTCTCCTTCAGTTCCTTCTCTCCTAATATTACGAAACAGAAATCAACAGTGAATAAAGATTAAAAAGCTAAGATTTATAGAGTTCGAGAGAACGGAAACTGAGATTTACGTTGAAGCTCGAATTCATGTTGTCTCTTTCTACGACCTAAATCGTTCTTCTTCGACATTTCGTACGGATAGCCAAGGGACTTGATGGTGTTTTAATTTCAGGTGCGCTTAAACCCTAACCCTAGGACTGGAAAGGTTTTTATTTTAATCGGTGTGACGGGAGTTGGTTCTGTTTTACGGGGAGCGTTTCAAATGGTATTTTTTAAAAACATTTATTTATTTTTATTTAAAATTAATTATTTTTTAAAATTGTTTTAACATTAAAATTAATTTTTTAAATTAAAAAAATATTATTTTAATTAAAAACACTTAAAAAAAAAAAAACTATCACAATCTCCAGCACTTTAATCTTCATTGTTTAATAATGTTACTTTTAACTCCTCACCAAACTTCATCATCATTACCTCATTCCTAGGAACCCAAGCCTGATCTCGTGGACTCAACAGGTCCAACGGCGCCGTTTGCCTAACACATGATAATTAAGGTGGCAAAATTGAAATGATTGCGGCGGGAGAGCAAGAGACATGATGGCATGTTTTCTTTTGGACCTCTGGAAACTGTTCCATTCTCCGAACAAAGACCAGTTCCAATCTTTCAAAAAAATAATCATAGTAATAATTATCTTGTTCCAGTAATAAGAGTCACCTGTCTGCTACATGAAAATATCTATTAAAACCATTAATCATAGTAATAATTATCTTGTTCCAGTAATAAGAGTCACCTGTCTGCTACATGAAAATATCTATTAAAACCATTAAAATAATATACAAGATTCTATACCTGTCGGTCATAATTCACAATTTCACATTTTTTTTAAAGTTACTCAAACAAATATTAACCATTATATCACATCACGCACATTGTATGAATTTGATGTGACACGACATGGCATGATCTGGTCTTGGTTTCAACATTCTTTCATCTTTCATCTTTCTTTGGTTGCTCCTCAAATCTTTGGGCCATTTGATCTTGTTTCTATCAAATTTGAGTGGCTGTTGAGTTTTTGCAGTTGTATAGCTTTAGTGGGCTCAGTTCGGGCTGATTAGATTTGCTAAGTTTGGTTATTCTATGATCTGGGTTTAGTTTAAGCTACTGGGCAGTAAATTAAAGCCTTGGTTTGTTATTATTGAGAGATGGGGAGTCAGTGCACTAAGCTTACACATTGTTGCGTAGATTCACAGTTCAAGGCAGCTGTTGTTGAAGTTCCTGATGTTGGTGGGTCAAATAATTGGGTTTTCTTCTCTTTTGGGAAAAAGAAAGTTTATTTTTTTTAATGGGTCTTAACCTTTTTTCCCCCCAGGAAATGAAGATAAGAATGAGGCTAATGACTTGCCTACATTCCGCGAATTCACACTTGAGCAGCTGAAAAATGCAACATCTGGTTTTGCAGTAGAAAATATTGTGTCTGAGCATGGGGAGAAGGCTCCCAATGTTGTTTATAAAGGGAAGCTTGAAAATCAGAGGAGGATTGCTGTTAAGCGATTCAATAAAATGGCCTGGCCTGATGCTCGACAATTTTTGGTGCGCTACTTCTACGCCATCCACTTATGTACTTGGATTCTTTGTTTGCATTTATCATTTCATTATGCGGAGTGCCATTTAGGAAACATCAACAACTTGACAAATTTTTGTTTTTCTTCATTCGAGCAGGTGCCATGTTTTAAATTATACTAAGAGGCATGGACTACCTTCAACGAATTAGTATGACTAGGATCGAATCCCTTTATTTACATCCCCTGTTTAGTTAGCAATAAGACAAATTCTGGCGTTTCTTTGTTCAATTTGAGGTCTATTCGTGAATCAAGCCTTGCGTAACTGATGAATGCCAATCTGTTTATGTATTCTCATTGAGGTCACAAAGACCTGCTTGAAGAAATACCTTGGTTTGAGTTTACAGTGTCATAACTTGAAGATAATTTTCTGTTACAATAATAGGAGGAAGCGAGATCTGTTGGCAAGCTACGGAGTCATAGATTGGTAAATTTGCTTGGTTTCTGCTGTGAAGGTGATGAAAGGGTGCTTGTGGCAGAATTTATGCTCAATGAGACACTTGCGAAACACCTTTTCCATTGTAAGGCTTATTTCTCATGCATGGACAAGGATTCTGGATACAAGTTTTGTTGCATAACTTTTACTGTATTTTTGGGCTTCTGATTGAATTCTGCATCCTAAACATGGTATAACAGTTCTAATTTTCTTTTTCCTGTAAAATTGCATGACTGTCTTTCTACAAGTTTGATTATAGGGGGATATAAGCAAATCAATTCTCTCTTGAATCAGGGGAAACTCAACCTATAAAATGGGCGATGAGATTAAGAGTTGTTCTACATCTTGCGGAAGCTTTAGAATACTGCACAAGTAAAGGGCGTGCCCTTTACCATGATCTTAATGCCTATAGAATTTTGTTTGATGAGGTATGAAATTCTGTCTCCATTTCTCAGAAACCAATTCCTAGTTAGATTCTACCTGCATTCTTTATTTATATGTTAGAATTATACAGGATGGCAATCCAAAACTTTCCAGCTTTGGCCTCATGAAAAACAGTAGGGATGGAAAAAGTTATAGCACGAATCTGGCTTTTACTCCTCCAGAGTATTTGAGAACTGGTGGGCGCTTCTTGTTCACAGTACCGTTTCTTGCTGCTTTGATTTTGTGATTTTCTGAAATTGAAATAAGAAGATCTATGAACAAGTAATGGATTTATGTAGTTAAATCTAATGGTGAGATCACTTTACATTACCCCCCGTACCCCCCGTTAATGGCCTTGCTGACTGGGCTGCTCAAGGTGTTATATAATCTAGATCCTCAAAGCACCACAAATCTGTAGTTCCCATATTGTTCTTTTGGAAATTTCAATGTGTTCATGCTTGTAAAACTTCTGATGCATAACATTACTATTCTTCTGACCTGCCCAAAAGGTTTTCAGAATTTAGATCCATATAATGGAACTCTTATAATACTATCTAGGCCAATGCATTTTATTATAGTTTTGAGAGATGTGCGATCTCATGATAATTTCCATGTTAGGCATGCTTTTCTTGCGTTGTATAGAGTATGAGATTTCGGTCATATTTATCAATTTTGATTGCATCCCAGAATAGAGAATTTTGACTAAATTGTACTTGTCCGCATAATATCTTGTAATGGTGCTAATTTTGTGTCATCATAGCTGTCTAATTGTGTTCTTGCCCTCCAATGTATTTGGGCACTAATATTATTTAATCCTTGGAATATAAGTTAATCCAAGACTTTGCTTATGTTCCTTGTCTTTGTTTCAGGGAGAGTAACACCAGAGAGTGTGATATATAGTTTTGGCACTCTTTTGCTTGACATTCTCAGTGGAAAGCATATCCCCCCAAGTCATGTGAGTGCACATCATTCAAATGTAAATTTACTAGTACAACTCTCGTTTGGATCCATTGATTGACGTTCTTGATCCAGGTACCAAACACAAAAAAAGAAAAAAACTGTGTTTTCCTCCCCATGTTTACAAATACTTGTCACATAAATTTAACACTCAAAAGAAAATTGTTCCAGGCCCTTGACTTGATACGGGATAGAAATCTTCAGATGTTGACAGATTCTTGTTTGGAAGGACAGTTTTCCAGTGATGATGGGACTGAGTTAGTACGCTTGGCTTCTCGATGTTTACAGTATGAACTCCGAGAGCGGCCAAGTCTGAAATCTTTAGTCGATGCTTTGACTCCTCTTCAGAAGGAAAATGATGTATGTTTGTTCATTTAACTGTCATATCTTCTGTACTTCTTGTTGACTTCTTGTTTTGGTGCCTGCAGATTGCCGTGTTATAATTTCATCATGCAGTGAAACCTTTTTTGAGTTCAGTGCCTTCTGTTGGGCAAGGATTCATTAGGAATTTTAGAGGGGAATTTTTGTTAGACTGTTTCCTAGAGACAACTTGTTTTTTTTAAAAAAAAAAATGCAAAAATGAAAATTGGTTGTGGATGACTGTACAGATACATAAATTCCTGAAATAGCATTGGAGTTTGTTTTTCTAGTTGATTTGTCAATACACTTAAACCATCAGGGACTGCTTGTAACTAAACTTGACATTAGAAGCGAGTCGTAAATAGTTTTCAGCTTTCCATTTCCTTTCCTGTGCAGGTTCCTTCTCATATCTTGATAGGTATCCCACATGGTGCTTCATCCCCTCCTTTGTCACCATTTGGCGAGGCTTGCTCTAGAAGGGGCCTGACAGCCATAAATGAGATCTTAGACAATATTGGCTATAAAGATGATCAAGGAGTGGCAAATGAGGTTCTCTATTTCATATTAAAGCTCTCAATAGGTTTCAAATAGTAGATGTTTAACTTTATTATAAACTGTATACTTTTCACTCTGGGCTTATCTGCTATTCTTGTTATATTCACATTTCAAGCAATCATTCTTTATCAAAGTGTTTTGCTGTTTCTTTTCTTATATAAATTGCAAATGCTCACTAGCTCATTCTATTCGCATGTTCCCTAACTTGCCCAGAACCCAGCTAAGAATCTAACTCAAATTTTTTTCCTATGCGCAGCTCTCATTCCAAATGTGGACAGATGAAATGCAGGAGACTTTAAATACAAAGAAAAAGGGTGATTCTGCTTTCAAGCAGAAAGACTATAGAATTGCAATTGAGTGTTACACTCAGGTTTCCTCCTTATTTCAAAGTTTTCAGTTTTCATTCATGAATTATTTTGGGAATTGTTTTTACATTAATTTGTGCTGTTCTTGGCTAATAATACAATCTCCTTATCATACCAAGCTACCTGATTTTAATTTCCCCCCACTTGTTTTAACAGCAAGTATACAAATTGTATTTGACAGACTCTTCTATGACATGTAGTTCATTGATGTGGGAACCATGGTTTCCCCAACTGTTTTTGCCCGGCGGAGCCTGTCCTATCTCATGAGTGACCTGCCTCAGGAAGCTCTAAGTGATGCAATGCAAGCCCAAGTCATTTCCCCTGTATGGCACGTGGCATCGTATCTTCAGGCTGTTGCCCTCGCTACACTTGGAATGGAAAATGAAGCACATGCTGCGCTCAAGGAAGGTACAAATCTTGAAGCCAGGAGGAATGCAAACTCTGGACAAAAGTGAGACTTAACATGCTCTCTGGTGGTTGATGAATCTCCTCAATCCTATCTTTTTGTGGTTTTATATTTCTGAAGATAACCATGTGGCACACCTATTGTGGAATCTTCACTTCCATGGACATCAGGGTAGTGAAAGCTTTACTCAACTCTTCCTGTGAAGAAAGCAATTCTTCTTGCTGATGATTTTTAATGATGATATCTTGGAGTTGAGGTGTCTCAATATATGTTTTTTTTGGTAGGCGTTGGCATTTCTTTCATGTAGGTATGCAAGTTCGTTCATTCTGTGTGGTTTGCTCCATTATGCATGTCTTGATTCCAGATTTTTTTCCTGCTACTTTCATTATAAACTAGAATTTTTCTTCTTTTTTGAAAAAGGAAGTTGATGAGACAGTGGAAAAACATCTCTAATAATGTAATTCATGTAAAAGGTACATCCAGTCCCTAGCTATTTCTTGTTAAATGATGTTGATTGTTTTAGGCGTTGAACTTCCAGTTTGCTGTCATTAGCAGGGATGTCAATGGATATCTATTTAGTCGGATTATTCTATATTTATACGCTATTTATTACACATCAGGTAAGAAATTCAGAAATACATATTCTATCCATGAGGTTTCAAGTATCTATATAAGATATTCATTGTCTGATTATAATATATATATATATATTAAATGATAAAACTATAAATGTTATAAATATGTGTATATTATGTCAATGTTGATATATGTATTTATTATATTGGATTCAAAAAAATAAAAATGTTCTACATGAATTTCTATATTATATAAATATATATTGAGTTATGTTTAGATTGAGTTTGATAATATTTATATTTTATCAATTATTCATTAGGTAAGATAAGGGATCGTTTGGATTAATATCTATAGAATCTATATAAGACTGTGACTAGCTTGGCATTTCTAGCTTCATGTTATATTTCATATACAGTTCAAAGAAAGAAGTAGGTATTGATTTGCTAAACTTGAAAATAGGAAGTTTGCATAGTGATGCGGGAAAATAAATAATAATAATAATTAAAGTGAAAAAAGAGAGAGAAGTTTTAGAGGAAAAAAACTTTTTAAAAAGAAAGAATTAGATATATACAAAATTTGTAATATTTTTATTAATCATTAAAACTATTTTATAAAATAACAAAGGAATATATAAATAGTAATTTTTAAAATATCTTGTTATTAGATTCAGCCCATCAAATCAAATTATTTAATATAAATAATTTTAAATAAATAAAATAACAATAAAATATATCAAAATAAATTAAATAAAATATATCAAAATAAATTAAATAAAATAATGGTAAGTTAGATCCAAGTAAGCCTAGTTTTTCAACCAAAACTTGACAAGCTGGGTCATTTTATACCATTCTCGTTTATGTACCAGTGTAGTCTGTGATACGGGTATCTCCACCGCATAACATCTTTGATGTTCTTTCGGAATGGCCTCAGATACAAGACATGTGAGGCGGAGGAAGCAGCGACAACGTCCCTTAAATTTTAGTTGCAATTCTCGCTTTTCATTTCTTGAAGGAAAGCGTTGAAATCAGGAGCTTCAACAGATCTCCTTGCCATTTCTCCAAGCTTCCTTCCTCTACTTCTTTACCTTCCATAATATGAGCCCCTGCCTTCTCTATGCCTTCTCTCTTCAAGCTATCACCAACCACTGCAGCCCACTTCTGCACTCCAACCCTTCAATTCTTAAAATCTCAGTAGCCAGCTTTTCATTATAAAACTGCTCTGCAGAAACAGGCCATATTACCATAGGGACTCCAGCAATTATTACTTCAAGTGGGGAATTCCGTTCACAATCTGTCACAAATCCTCCTAATGCTTCATGTTCAAGAATCAATATTTGTGGTGCCCATGCTCCTATGCATAGCAACCCAGAATCTACAAGACGTTACGATTTCCAGAAGTCGTGAAGAAGCATACTTCCAAAGCATACATAAACATCTGAATTTGCCTCGTTTGAACTGAGCCATTTCATACGCTCATGTTCATCGATTGAGGCTTCTTTACATCTCTTTGCCTTATTTTCAACCACACAATTCCGTAGCCAAAAGGGGTCTGTATGCCATGCCTTTCTTCCTAAAAACTACCTGTAATGTTCAGCATAGCCTGGCTCAATCTTTTAAGAAATCATAAGTTCTTTCATTTAACATAATCCGGTAGTTGTTGTCTTGTCAATTTAATCTCGCTTGGAAAATTTGGATTGACAAAAGCATCCGTGTCATCATATGATGCCGTCTTGTCAGGCTGATACAATCTCACACATTCTATGGCACATGAAGAGAAGAAACATGTTCCATGGAAGACAAATCTAGTAATTCCACAATGTGAGGCAACATCTGTTGACCATGGGAAGAACCGGTCAGAAACTAAGCAAGTGAGACTATACCTTTTCAATAGCCGTTGAAGAGGGTTAATCCAGCATAGGATAAGACGACAAGTACATCAAGTCCCAGAAAAGAAATTCGAAATTCCCAGCTATCACAATAAAGCCAAACGACTAAATGAAACCAAATCAACCAAAATATATTTATCACTCTTGTTTTATGTAGTTAAAAATAATTGAAAACTCACTACTCTGCACGTTTTGTTTTGTTTTAATAAACTAAAAGAAAGTTGAAAATGAACCGATTCAAATACATGATCCAAAACGCATTGGATGTGCACCACACTTAGCTCAGCATCCTGGCAAAGCACCTGTGCACCATTTTCATCTTGCCAGAATAAATACAGCCTAAGCAGGGAAATGATTAAAACATTGTGACACCAATATGGAGATTTCATCATATTCCTTGTAAAAACCTACAATTGTGCAATCATTCCACCAAAGTTACACACATTACAACTGTTAAATCATTGAAAGCATCCCCTTGTGCAAAGCTCATGGGTGAGGCTCTGAATATTCTTATTGTTACATGCTTTCCTTTCGACTAACAAATTGTGTGAGCGAGGAGAATGGTTGCCTACAAAGTCACATGAGCAGCTCGGAATGATTCCTTTGTTCTTCCATAGTAGATTGGCATGCTGCCAGTAAAGGTGATAAAATTCCAGCCAAAAGCCGATCCTCCAACAATATGTGTCCCTTGATTCTGACTATGTTCGGCTTGCTGCTTTTCAGATGGTTTTGCAAAAACCTGGCCTGGTCGAGACTGATCCGCTGTGTCATGAAGCTGCTCCTGGGGCTTTAGTCCTACCCCATTTTCACCAGGGTTAGGTGGAGTCTTACAACTGGTTGTACTGAGCTTTTCTGCTGTCATCTGCTTGTATAGTTCCATAAGCAGCTTCAGCTCTGCAAAACACAAGTTACACGGTCAAAAGCCCGTCTTATGAGCCAACAACAGATTAATAAATCTACCATCAAAGCATGGCTTGGATTATTGCAAATGAATAGTGTAAATGTTATTTGACCAGCTTACAAGAAACGTTAAATGTCATAAGAGGATAGAACCCCACCAATTCCATCAAATCAGGCTCAAATGACTCTCACCATAAGAATTGCAGAGAAACTTACGATAGAGTTTCAAGATAGAAAAGGCTGCAAATGTAATCATAGCTAAGCAATGAAACAACCAACAAAACAGACCTAAATCCAATACATGAATTGTAAGTAGTGCACTGCTATTATCATTCTTTCCACAGGAGGTAAATTGAACACAGAGAGAAGACCTAAATTCAGCATATCAATTCTAAGTATTGTACTGCTATTAGCATTCTTTCCACGTGAGGTAAATTGATCACAGAGAGAAAGATCACATTTGCATTCAACTACTGTGCATGGTTAACTAGGTGCCATTCAATGATACAAAGTGAAAATTGATGAACTTACTTTCTTTAAGTTCCGGTTTCAGACGGATGAATACGAGGCTGTTTGGTACGTGATATAAGTTGTTGTTTTTATAAAAAAAATTATTTTATTTAAAAATATATTAAAGTAATATTTTTTTATTGTTTAAAATTTATTTTTGATAATTAGCATATTAAAATAATTTAAAAATATTAATTTTTTTAATTTCAAAAAAATAAAAAAATAAAAAAATTATTTTTTTAAATATTTTTAAAACACAACATTATTATTAAATTTTTTCTTATTTTTTTTTGAATTTATGGTGTATTATAGATTGCAACAAGGCAAAAACATTATTTTATTTATTTATTTATTTATTTTTGATGGCACACTGAAATGTTGATAGGAATGGGCAACAGATAATAAGAGTGTTTGTTTATGTAGTTGCGGCTATGTTTTAACTAAAATGTAGTTTGTACTTGTTTGGTAAAGAAAAAAATTGATTTACCAAAGCTCACATAATTTTTATATTTAAAACATAATTAATAAAAAGTAAGGAAATCCTCCTTTTCATACACTGTTTATGTTAATTATATTGTTCAGTAAACCATGCAAAAAAATTACACTGTTCACTTAAAATTAAAAATAATGAATAATGCAATTCATTTGTATTATTCATAAGTGAATTGCACTCTTCACATGAACAATACAATTCATAAATATTTTTTTTAGTGTTAATTTTATTAATATTAAAAAAAACTAGTTTATAGTAAATTAAATTTATTTACACTATAAAGTGAATAATATTTTTTCTTGAAAAACCCGTATAAAGTGAATTAAATTCACTCGCACTGTAATATCAATTTTATACCTGATAATATTTTATTTAATTTTATTACACGCTCAAAAAATTATGAAAACTGTAGTTCTTATCAGATAAATTTTGTATGTAGTGGAATTATAAATAGTTTAATAAGATAATAAAAAATATTTTATATAAAGTATTATTTATTTCATGATATAATAGGAGTAATTAATTTTACAATATTTAAATTTAAAACCATCAATATTAATATATATTTTTAAAAATTATTTTATAACCTCAATTTGAAAAGTATTTTTAACTGAACACATTAAACTACTTTTTTTTTTCATTTCAATTTCAACAATAATTTTAATCAAATATCTATTTTTTTAAAACAATTTTATATAAAAATATTTTTTATAAAATATTTTTTTTTAAACCCGTTAACACCATACCAAACATTTTTAATATGCATGGTTCTCACCATATACCGCAGTTCATGGCATCTAGGTAGACGTAGATACTTTCTAGCCTTGTTCTCTGTTTGGTTTCTCATCCTCTCGCACTTCGTTGTGTTTCTTCTTCTGTGATGTGTTTGGTGTAAGACAGGAAATTTAAGAGCCATATTTATAACAATGACTTCATGAATTTGTCCTTATTATTCTTAAAGCATTACAGAATACCCATATACATTTCTTTCCCTTGTGTTAAGTTAGATTAACACGCGGAGTGGTTACAAGACTTGAATTTGCTGATAAAAACAAAATTAAGGCATCGAAATTCTGGTAGCATATCTATAGCGTCCGCCTCACGCTGGGAAAATAGACTCTCTTCCAACATAAGTACTGTCCTAGCCCGATACTGTCAGGAACTTCCAATCCTGCTTTCAATTACTTGGTTTTTATACGGCTATTTAATTGATGTATGGCTGCTTGAAGGGTCATGAGCTGATGAAATCCCGAATTATTCTGCTTCAACGTCCAAGCAGGAACTCGATTCTGTAAGAATTAACTCAGCTAGTGTTACTGTAAAGGGTCACCATGTCACATCATCATGATCTCTACTTCGTCAGCGAGAATAATTTAGATCACCGAGTTCAATGCTACAATTTTATAATGTACGAGCAGTTTAGCATTGAATAACAAGACTTGCTCCACAAGAAACTACGAATGTCAGCTGTTTCTACAAATAGTATACTAGAATACCTTTATTCAGATCATAATATGTGACTATGAATTTTTTGGTAGTGGTAATTCATATTTTTCAAAGTAGATTTCGACATCTAAAACAATTACATGTTTACCATATGAGAATACCTTCTTAGATTTTTGTGTATCAAGCTAGCTAATCCATAAACTTTTCAGCTACATTCCAGTCATTAATCTGATAAATTGGGCCAGAAGATCTGAGTTTGTCTTTATCCTCTTCTAGCTACCCTGATGATTTGCTACCTGAAAATCAACCGCTTCTCTTCTTTGAGCCTAATTTGAGAGGAAAAATGTGCACCTTCAGCAAAAAAAGTTCTAAACAACGTACCTTTGATTTTCCAAGTAATAACAACAACGCAATCTGCAATCAAATAGGTGCTTTTCAATTTTATTGAAACCCACAGATTCGATCCACTGCCGTCGCACCCTTTTGACTTGTTAATCTTATGCATATTTCCGAGGTTCTGAGGATTATATGACCTCAAACCAAGAATAACCCTAATAAGCGTGTCAGCTTAAGGCGACACTTCTGAAAACGTTGTTAAAGATTTAACATCTGATTAGTTTTTTTCTTATTTTTGGCTCACATGCTTGGAACTCATAATAGCATGCTCTAGTAGTTATGTATGGGTATAAAAGAATTTGACTTCACTGTGCGTGGCAGTGTTCACTGAACGGGAACTGATAGAACAACAGATGCTTATCAAAGTATAGCATCTGCACCAGTAAGCTTTTCTCATTTTTCATTGCTTAAAATGAGGAAACTAGTGGCATAGGATAAGATTTAGGCAGCATTTGCTTTTGTTTCTTCGATCAGAAAAGCAAAGGGCACAGCGCTGTTACTAAGATAAACATCCTGGGGAAAGAGATCCCTGCAATATCTTCAAACATATGGCTTACTTTTTAGAATATCTGTTCAATGGTTATCGTTCGATTACAATCACTATCATCATTATGTAATAATGAGTTAATTCTCCGATTAATCCTCGCAGTTTTTCAGGAAGACAGCTTGTTTTTGTCGAATAAATGAGGCACAGAATTTAAAATTTAATTGATAAATTTGTCGATCAAAGAGATACTTATGCATGTTTGTTTTCTGGAAAACAGTTTTCGAGAAATCACTTTCCAAACTTTCCTATGTTTGTTTATCATTAGAAAAGTTGGTCAATGGAAAACACTTTCTGGTCAACCAAAAACATTTTCCAGTTAACGGTAAACACTTTCTGGTTAATGAAAAACAATTTCTGGTCAACGAAAATATTTTTTAGTAAAAAAAAAATTTAGTTTGGTTTTCAGAAAAATATTTTCTTTTTTAGCTGTGTTTGTTTTCCAGAAAGTGGTTTCCAGGAAAACACTTTCCAAACTTTCTTATGTTTGTTTTTCAGAAAGTGGTTTCGGGAAAATTACTTTCCAAACTTTCTTGTGTTTGTTTACTGTTAGAAAAGTTGGTAAACAGAAAACATTTTGCAGTTAAAGAAAAATTTGGCTTGATTTTCAGGAAAGTATTTTCTTGAAAAATTTGAGAGGAAAACACTTTCTGAAAGTTGTGAAAAGTTTAAAAATATAATTATTTGCTGATTATATCAAATTTGATCATTAAATTTTTGATTGCTATATATATTTTATTTTGAATATTTATTTTTCAATTTCATTTCTTAAAATTTAATTTTTATATTTACTTTAGTTCTCATTTTTATAATTGTTATTTGCTTTTCTCCTATTATTTTTTTATTGAAATTTTTTTCTATCAAATTTGGTCCTCATTCTTTTGATTGTTATTTATTTTATTTGAAATACTTTATGAAATATTAATTATTATTATTTTAATTTCTTTATTTTTTTAAGATTTGATCTTTATTGTTTTGATTATTATTTATTTTATTTGAGATAATTTATGAAATTATTTTTTTTCAATTTCATTATTATTCAACTTTTTAATTTGTAAGATTTATTCCTTATTATTTTAATAAACTTGAGAAAAATAAAATATTAATAAATTATTTTCCAGTTTATTTTCCATAACATAACCAAACACTTGAAAGTATTTTCCAGTTCATTTTTCATAACACTGTCAAATATCGAAAAATACTTTACTTTTAATGAATTTATTTTTTTTGGAATTCACTTTTTTGAAATTCATTTTTTCCAAAATTCATTTTTTAAAAACAAACAACTTTTCTACGAACAAACGGGCAACTTTTCTACAAACAAACGGGCTTGATCTCAAAGCTTTTTCTGGTTCACACGAAGTCTTAAACACATGCTGTGATTACATATATAATATAAAGCTACAGAGTATAAGGCCTGGATCAACCTGATGCCACAACAAATTACCCCAGAAAACAGAAAAGGGTGAATCAAGCGTCAGACCAGTAAATATCCATCTCACCCCAGTCGCTTTCAGGCACTCCTAATGCTTTCCAAACTGCTTTCGAGGCATCCACGATGTTGTTAGCACAAGGAGGCTGGTAGTCATGGTCAGAATCACATCCCATCGTAGAGTCGCACTCATCAACTACCATAGCCCTGACACTCTTACCATTTCCATGGATATTTATGAAGTTTAAGCATCGATTCCCATGATTATACCATCCAGTTGAAAGTGCCACCACAGGTGTATCGTCTGAGTGGTAATGGTTGTCGCATTCTGACGGTGCTCCGCCATCTCCACCCTTCTCAAAGCTGTTCAATGTTAAGGTTGCTTTTGTGCGACCGGTCACTCGAGGTGAACACTTGAAAATGGGGTAAAGCTTGCCATCTGCACAGCAATCGGAGTCATTCTCCCGATTACATTGGTTTGGAGGAGGCTTTCTCCCTCTGATGTTGCCACTAGGCTTGCAAGTCTGAGCTTCAATGCTTAAACATAATGTAGCAAGAAAAAGAAAAGAGACAAAGAGAGCACTTGAACAAACTTGCTTCTTCATATTATATTTTCTCTTTTTGTTCAGTGATGATTTGGTGTGAAGAGGTTGAATCTCTACCAAGCTTTATATAGATCAAAGCACGACGAAAAATTAGGGCAATTTAGCAGCTTTCTTGGAACGTGGAAAACTTCATTGTTAGTAAGCAGGAATGGCCATTTTATCACGGTACGCATGCTGCACGAGTCCAATGATATCTTGACAATTCTGGAATCCACTCGGTAAACATGAAGGGAACAAATTAGGGGTATATTAAGATAATGCTTAATACCCACAGGAAGTTATTTTAAACTTTTCAACGCAGCTTGGATAGGCAAGTGAAGTCCAATAAATTAAAAAAAAAAAAAAGTGGAAGAGATGCAGCGGAACAGTATATATGCAGAATAAGGGTGCATTTGTATTTCACCTATTTTTGCGTTAGCGGTGGAAACAACGAAGAAAGATATTTAATAATTATAAAAAATTATGTTTTATACTATAGAATTCATTAAAAAATTAAATTTGAAATGTAATTTTTATGAAGTAGTTTTTACATGTTTTTTTAATTATATTTTATAAAATATTGTTTATTTTTATGTTTCAAAAGCATTTTAAAAAAAAATTAATAATTTTTTTTATTTCAAATTAATATTTTTTTATGTTTTAAATCATTTTGATGTGCTGATATTAAAAATAATTTTTTAAAAATAAAAATATATTATTTTAATACATTTCTAAATAAAAAGCATTTTAAAAACCAATTACAACTATACAACTACCAAATATTTTATATATGTTTTCTGCTGTATATAAACTTCAATCATAATTTTTATCAAATATGTATTTAAATCCAATTAACCAGACTATTTTTAAATTTATTTTTTAAAATTATAACTATAAAAACTATTTAAAAGACAAACACACTTTAATAATATTTATTTATCTACACAAAAAATAAATTGCTTGAGATATTTGTACATCTAGCTATGGCATGAATGGCAGTTTGCATATAAACTAATCTTGTTGCTAATCAGCCATCGGATTCTTGGTAAGCTAACCGTGGCATAAAAAATGTATCATTTCAAAAAAATTATAAAATGAGTTGTATAGATTATAATGAGAAGAGATGAAAAAGAGACAAAAGTGACCTTAAAGATTTACCAGTACTTTAATTATGATAATGTTACAATCATTAGAAAAAAATATATTGATGAGATGAATTAAATAATATAAAAAAAATGATTGATATAATCAAATTTACAAGTTATAATCCTCTTACTTCCTTTTACAATTAAAAAATTAATTAATCAATCAATAAAAATAAAATTAAGTAACCAATCACAACAAGTCAACATTAAAAAATTTTACGTGATCAATCCGATATGAAAAAAATACGAGATTATAGTTTATTTAAAATTTTTTATTATTAACAAATAACGGGATCATAAAGTGTTCTTTTTGTAAATGCTGTAACATATAAATCATTAAAAACAATTTATTCTTAAAATATAACAAGTTTAAAGTGAGAAAGTTGAAAAATCCTCATAAAAATTAACAACCATATTTTATAATGAAACAACCAACTTAAAAATATTTCTAATATTAAATCTAACTATACATAATCAAGATTTATGTATTTGAAACTTGTTGTCAAAATTTTAGGTTATCAAAACGTAAATGAGTTGCAATTTAAAAATTGAACAAACTATACTCAAACTGTAAAATTTCTCTATAACAGTCTCCCATTTTCCTTTTTTCCCTTCTTTGTGTGTTTTGTTGCAACATCCAACCTTAAAAAAATAAAAGAAAAACCTGTTATATAGATGTGATTCTTTTATAAGTAGTGGTCCTTTTCACATAGGTTATTAGGATTGTTGGAAGAATAACGAGTATGGTACAATTAAATATTTTTTTTAAGCTCTCTTAACCATTTTTTCTTGTGCTTTTACATAATCATGATTTATTAGTCTTTTTATAAATATAAAGATCTAGATAATTAAGAAATTAAATTAATATGAAAAATTCTCAATTTGAACATGAATTGTATTTTATTGATTAATTTTTTCTGAATTGGTTAACCAAATCAACTTGTTCTAGCCAGTTAGCTGGTTCTCAACTCATAAACCATTTCTTTTATTTTTTATAATTGAAATTTGGTTTATTTTCAATATCTCTCTTTAAATTTGATTTCTTCATGGTTTCCAACACATCTCTTATCTTAATAAAAATATTATATTTAAGTGGTTTTATGAATATTTATACAACTTCATTTTGTAACTTGACTTCAATTTTTTTATTTACAATATAATCTCATAGGTAATGAAATTTTATGTCACTTATTTCTATTATAATTACTTTTATTATAAAATATTAAATTATTTATTAGCGCAATCACTAATAAGTTTTCAACATAAATTTCAGTAAGTTTTTCTTATTTTATTTGCAATTCCTTTTATAATCTTTTTAGTTCATAGGCTTTGTTTGACCTAATATTGTTGATCTTTAGACACTCTGACCTTCTCTCTTTTGCTTGAAAATTGCCTATACCCTTTGTACAAAAATAAATCCATAACCCATTTGCATCGGTTTGTCATTCTTAATGAATCTTTATATGCTGCGATTTTGTTTGTGATTTATATTAATAGACTGCTTATATATAAATTTATTAATATGTTGAAACATTGAAAGGTCACCCGCAACATAGTTAATACATTGAAAGGTCACCCATGCCATAGAGCGGTACAACTATCTAGTTATTTACAATAAAACAATCGGGAAATGCCACTTTATTGTCAATTTGAAATACAGGTAAGAGTTTCCATCACTCGCAAAAAGATGGCAGGGTGGGCTGTCCCTTTCCCAGGCCAGTAAAAGAATTGGCGAGGCTGCTTGGCTGGGATAGATCAATCGCCAAAATTTATGCCCTCATGGGATAGATCAGTAGCCGAAGTACTCGTCAAAACTCATTCTGCCGCCATAAGTTCCTACGTCTTATAGCACTATAGATAACCCTCCAGTACAATGCTCTGATCACCTGAGATCTTGGGCTGTAAGTTATTGACTTTTAGCCTTCGTCGAATGCTCTTTGATGCCGTGAGAGAACTTAAACCACTGCTTTCATCCCAGAAAGGTAATACTTCCACCACAATTTTTTGCAATAAATTCTGCTCGGTACTATCTTTTAGGAGCTCTTCAAGCTCAACGAAACTGCCTCTCAAATCCATCAAAACACTGCATAGTCCCCGGCTTTTACAATATTCCAAAATTGCATTCAAATTTATCTTATCCAAAACCACAGTTTCAATACCCTTTTTAGAAGTTTCTGGTTCTTCGCTTGCCTCTTTGTCTGTAAATATCGTAACTTTAGAAGCTGCCTCTTCCGTAGGTAGAGGAATTTGGATTCGAGAACTAGGGCCTCCTGCCATTAGAATCCAAAGGGGTTGATTGGCACCAGGTTCTTGTGATGCAGGAAATGGGGAACTGCCAGATAACGAGGCAGAAAGTATAACTGCGTCATATTCTTGTAACAATTGAGAGTAGTATCCACCAGAGTCAGTGACTCCTTCCCCAAGTTGGTTTGCAAGATGGCCATTGACTGAGAGGGAGTATCTGCACGTTTAAGCGAGGCCTTAATTTAGCTCACTTTCACAATTGGATTGCGCAAAACTAAGGTACTAAGAAACTTGATCATTGAAATAAAGAGAGGCTAAATATGAACTACCCAAGCAAATCAATTGAAAAACTAAATAAAGATGTCTATTGATGATTGTTTTGCTTTCTATTTTGAAATAATAGTAGGGCGTAAATTACCTAAGCGTAACAAAGGGCGACCCTGTCAGCATTTTATGGATAAAGGCCTCATTGAGCCTCTTGCACAATTCTTCTTCTACACCAACAACTACATTAATTCCTGCATCTTTCAATCTTTGCACACCTCTGGAAGCCACAATTGGGTTTGGATCAATCATCCCAATAACAACCTTCTTCACTTTGGCTTTTACCAGGGCTTCACTGCATGGTGGAGTTCTCCCATAGTGATTACATGGTTCCAAGCTCACATAAGCTGTTGCATTCTCAGCCAAATCCCCGGCATCTCTAAGGGCAAAGACCTGAAATCAAATCATTCTCAAACAGTTTGTCAAATAAACATGGCAAGTTGACCAGTTCAGCTTGTGGAAAAAGATAGAACAATGCTAGATGCATGAGCTAACAGCCGAATAATATAATTCACTTTAAGACATCTTGTAGTGAGATTACAGAAGTGCTTCCTTTTCTTTCCAAGTATAGATAATACCGCTTCAAGAATGTAAAACATATTACTGATCGCATGGAAATCCCCTTGAAAAAACAAAAGAGGTGAGTGGCAAAGAACTTTTGGCATCATTTAAAAAAGTCTAAAAAGATCAATATTTGAGGCACAAGTTCGTCATTTCTACCCTGAAGCAAGAAATAATTCCCAAGATTTAAAAAAAGAAAAGAAGCTACATTAGCAAACTTCAGACTTCACCTATGGCCAACATTATCAATACAATAAAATCAATTAATCCTAATCCATCAATTTGGCTCAAAAGACTACCCACGTCCTTTTATTTTGTAAGAATACCCAATCTTTTTCAACAGGTTACCAGATAAAGCATTAGATAAAAGAAAAGACAGCAAAAGAAAAGTGGGTTTTTGTTACCTCAGCATGAGGCTGGCCAGCTTTAGGGTGAAAACCTTCACCAACAATTTTACCATCTTTAACAATAACACAACCCACCATAGGATTAGGACTAGTACACCCAATTGCTTTCCTTGCTAACTCCACACACCTCCTCATATAAAACCCATCATCTTTATCATCATCACCACCCTCTTTTGCCACACAACTGACCGTAACCAGGAGTCCATGTTTTCCAGAACTAGACATCCTATTGACTGAATTGAAAAAACCTGATCTTGAATGGTCTCTGAGAGTCAGATTCAAGGGGTATGGTGGTGATGCCAGGGAAGGAAGAGTACGAGAAGAGCGAGAGAAATTGAGTGGTGTGGGAGGGTGATATGGGAGAGTCAGTGTGTGAGCCGCCATTTTTGGACAAGAATCTGGGACAGAGCAAGCACGGAAGCAGGCCCTTTTATGGGCGACTACTACTCTTTCCAGAAAAAAAAAAGAAAAAAAAAAGGCCAAGGTGGACAGCGCGTGGGGTTACTTGACTGAGGAGGCCTATAAAAACAAGATGCTGGATCCCAGATCAAAAACGTGCATTGTCTGAGCCCGGGTTCGAACCGGGGACCTCTTGTGTGTGAGACTAGCGTATTTTTTAATATTAATTTATATTATTAATGATTGTTGAATTAGAAAGCCATGAATGAAGGAAAAAAAATGAAATAAAATAATAAAACCAGTGGTTCGTGGATTGCAGAATTGATAGAATTTAAGAAAAATTTTTTTTTGACCACCTTGTATGTAGTACCATAATAAATCGGATCACTTCTTTATTGCTTAAGAAATAAGCCCTACCCCCTTATGGTATATATAAACAACAAATTGTAGCAATTGAATTGTTTTAATATATATATATATATATATAAATGTGTAGATGTTGCTAAAGTGATTTTTAACTACAAGAAAGATTTTAATGAAATTAGAAAAAAGAAAGAAAGAAAGTATCCACGGTAGATAAAGTTAAAAAAACAAAAAAAAAAAGAATTATAATCTCAATCCATATTAAACTTAATTATGCTGCACCATAAAAGAATTAATTTGAATTGCAAAAATAGTATTTATTGGTATTATTCATGTATTAATGAATTTCAATTAAAATTAAAGGTTTATTGAGTTGAGGGTGGTTCTAGCCTGAGTTTTAAACTAGGTTGGAATTGATCATTATACTACCTAAATGACCTTATAGATTAAGCACGACCCAAATAATCTAGCAAAAACCAAATTTTACCTCAAACAATATTAAGATAATAGTGTCTTAAAATTATTTTTTAAATATTAAAATGATAATATTTGAGAATGATATGAGTTAATTTATTAAACACATCTTTAATTTCTAAGATTATTTTTTATTTAATCATAAAAATAGTAAAAATTAATATTCATAGAAAAGTTATCAAATAAAAATTTCTTAAAAAAGGAAAAAAAATAAAAAAGAACACTTGCTAACATTATAAAAAAAAATAGCTATGATCTAAGTAAAAAAAAAAAAGAAGTAAAAATTGACTTGCGTTGTAGAAGCCTCAAATAGATGTTTAATTAATGTATTTTAATGGGCTTAAATCAAGATTTTAAAGTAAAAAACAAGAAATAATAAAACTGGTTAGGCCCGTAGGCATGGGTGGACGACCGTTCCTGACCTATAGAGAAGGAGGTTAGGCCATCATCTCAAGCCTCCCTTCATTTACTCTTTTTTGTTTGTTTTAGGGATTGTTGTCCACCCTATCTTATATATATATTAATCCTAATCCTCATAGTTTTTATTATGTTTAATTAAAAATAAATAAATTTGATTTTGCTCACCGCTAGAATCTTTTTTCAGCAATGCGAGAAACCCTTAAAAATCTAACCTAAATAAATGATCAATCACAATCCTATGTAAACCTAAATGGTAGGATCACACTAAAAAAATCATAGGTAGCAGTGAAGGATGACAACAAAATAAAATAATGAAAACACCGCGTAAATCAACAGTACTGATTCAGCTTTTCAGTCCACAGTGAATAGCTGGTCTCTTTAGGGTTTTTTGTTTTATTATTATTATTATTTTTATTAGTTGGTCTGTTATATTCTCGAACCCCATGCGCTTATTTGATCCAAGATAATGAAACAAGTAAATACAACCTGAAGATTCTGTTCCAATCCATATAACCTCAGGCCACACTGTAGCCATGAACTTGGAAGAAATAATGATATCTTCAGGCACCTCTGCTCTTGTTGTTGTTTAAGTTGTGATTTGGCTGTGGAGGCCAAACTGAGGCCATGGCAGAGGATGCGGCAATAATGATGAAAGTGCTGCAGTGCAGGGAGCGCCAGTTTTCTCTGGCTTGACAAATTTGGACCATTTCAGAGACAAATGTGCATGAAAATTACATGGCAAATTGCGAATGACAGAGTGTCCATAACAATTCCCCAAACGACTTTTATACATGATATCTGGAGATAAGACTTCCCCAAGGATATGTAGGGCCTCACATGCAGCAGCAGATACACAAGTGCATGGTGAAAAGGGAAGGCATAAATCAAATACAGAGTGAAAAGGAGAGCACACATTCAGTATGGTGAAAATTGGAGTCGGGATGTGTATCTGTTGTTGCTGTTCAGTAAATCTTTATAAGATGCAACAGGAGCAACAGCCACCTGCGTCTTTCTTACTTTGGAAACTCTCCTGGATCGACTCTAGCTTTGATATTATCTCCTCAAATGTTGGGCGACTTTCAGGATTCTTGTGCCAACACTCTCGAAGAAGCCTAAATCAAGTGAAAGCAAGCAGTCATGAGCATAATCAAGCAAACTAAATTGTAGAGTTTTAGATAAAGCCTTGGCAGTATGGCGTGCGTGTGTCCAGAACCAAAGATTACTTCAAGAAATAATGAGAGCTAGTTGCAGAATGCCATTCTCAGAACAGAATATTGACCAGCATATATAACCAACCTAACACTCCTCAAAGCCCCACTACTGTTTTCATTAATAGTTATATCTAGTGGCATGCCTTTTCAAATAAATCAAGGCACCGAGAGGGCTGCAGTTGTTATGCTGAATTGCAGTTTATCTTGTGCTGGTAAATAAAACACAATGAAAGAGAAGGAAAGCCAACATCTTAATTGGATCAGGGTAAACAAATGAGGATACAGATGGTCGAGCATCTTCAAATGCCCGCTTGTCTGCCACATGCTCAGGGAGTGCTGTTCTATTTGATGGCCCCCCTTGGAAGATCTGTCAACAAATATAAACCAGCATGAACAAGATCATGATGCAGTCAGAATACGTAAACTATCATGCTCTTTATTGTTCCATGTACAAGTCTTGAATTCGGTTACCTCATGTACTATGAGGGCAAAGGAGAAGACATCAACACTTTTCCCATAGGATTCTCGACGATATACCTCAGGTGCCATGTAACGATCTGTAGTATCCCATAACATTGGCCACAACAAATGACGTGATCTTTACATGGCAGAAGATCTTTAGTTCTAACAGATACATTAATTCAATAAGAAAGAAAGGCTTACATGAACCTGTTCCTCCAGTCATCATGTAACCTTGGTCATCCTTTTCCTGTGCAATTTTGCTTAAGCCGAAGTCTGTAACCTTTAGGTGTCCAGACTCATCTTGTAACACATTCCTAGCAACATTAAGTTGAAAAAAAACCTTTGTGAGTTTTTTCATTTGTCATTTTCTCATTTCGCTTACATGGAGGGAGGAAAAGTGATGCAGTGAGCAATATTCATTTGTACTGTTTATGTTGGCTGACGGTATTCTGTTATATTCTTCTAAATAGCTAATTATAGCTATATTGTGAACTTTCTAGCTAGTTGTCTTGGAAGACAACTTCTATTAATGTTTTATTTACATTATGTTTTAAGTTTGACAGTTACTTTTCTTTAGTTTATATTCTATTATTGTGACTGTTGTTGGAAGATTATGATTTCTTTATAGGTTGAATGTTATCAAGCTCCAGAAGAGTAAGGTTCAAGTTATGAAAAATTCTAAAAGTGACTCCGATGATGTTAATCCTTTCGTCAATTGTCAAGATCAAGAAGGTAAATTGATTGAAATGTTTTTTTTTTCAATCTTCAAATGATATAAAGAATGAATCACCAGAATTTAATGTAAGGTCATCTTCTACCTGAAAAATTTCTTGATTAGCTTAGTGCTATTGAGAAAGTCTTTGATTACAAAGCAATATAGAATATTTTTTGCAATGATTTACCTTTAGCTTTGCTAGAGTGTAAAGAAAGAAAAACTGATAATATAGAGGTTGATAAAATAAAATGTGCTTAATAACAAAGCAACCGCTAATGTTTTTAAATTGAATGTCTTTTAATTCCATTAACTATATTTCTCAAGAACATAATTATTGTAAAATTTTAAAGATATTGAAAGAAACCTTCGGTAAGGAGATTATATAAAACAAAGCTTTTGCAATTTGAGATCTTGTGAATTTGAAGAACAAAGATAGTAAATATACTCCAGTGCACATATATAAATATTAAGGGTTTTTGAATTACTTATTATTGATGAATCTTGAGATAGTTGATGAGATAAAAATATTAATTCTATTGAATTTATTGTTAGATAATTGAAAAATATTGGTGGTGCCATGTAATAATTTTACTCTCAATGGAAAGCTTACTTTAAAGACAATTGTCATGATAAATTTTTCTCTGTAATTTTCTCATGGCTTTGATGTTCCAAAAAAAAACATACAAGAAGAAAATGATATTTTTTATGCATACTTAAAAGTGTTTAGTTGTAGGGTATCTGTATATATTTCTAAAAATAAAAAAATTAAACTTAATAACAAGATAAAATAATGTGTTTTCTTGGGTTTTAAAGATGGTGACTTTAGTTATAGGTTATGTATAAAAAAAAGTTGTGAGAAGTAGAAATGCCTTTTTTAATATCAAACCATTAAAGATTTTTTAGCAAAAAGATAAAATAAAATATAGTAATTTTATTCCTACAAATTCAAATTCAATACATATTTCATAGTTATATTTGATGACTTTTAATGAAGGAGATTTATAAAATAATAATAATAAGAGTTTGCCTTTTGGGCTAGTAGTTGATGATCTTAAACTAGCTACTGATGATGATATTATTTTTAAATAGGTTATTCAAGAAGCTCTAATTTAGCCATAATTAGGGAATTTCATTAGAAGTTACTAAGTTTCTACCGTATATTTTTCTCATGTGTATGTATTAGTTACTAATAGAAAAAAGTTAAAATTCTTTAATGAAGTTATAACATATAAGAAGAAAACTAAGTGGCTGATAGCTATAGAAGAAGATACAAAATTCTTGCATTGAAACTATACTTTTAAGTTAATATAACTTTTTAAAAGCAAGAGAACATTCTAGAATAAATGGGTGTTCATGTTAAAAATTGATGAAAAATATTCGCAACCAAGATATGAAAAATTGGTTGTAAAAGATTTGAGTAAGAAAAAAACTATTGATTTTGAAAAAATCTTTCTACCATTCCTAAAGATATCTTCAATCTATGTTATGTTGGGTTTTACTATTATTGTGACATGTCTTAGAAGATCTACATGGATTACTCTTAAGAGTTTAAAGTGAAAAGTATAAAATAATTAGTTTATAAACTAAAGAAGAGTTTATATAAGTTGAAGTAAGTTTTAGTGTAATTTTATAAAAGTTTGTATGTTGTAGCTCTTAATTTTAACTAATAAAAAAATATTTTGTAATCCTATTATTTGTTGATAGTACTTGTACTGCAGTTGGTTTGTTCTATATTGTCGAGTTTTTCATGTAAATTTTTTTGGTTTTGACTTGTATTATTAATAGTTTAATTTTGTTAATATATTCATTCTAATTTTAATTGTGCAAAAAGGTAAATTGTTTTTGAAAGAATTTAGTTAGATTGATGTAATTTTCCTAACACAAGCGAGTCAGAAACTCTTGTAATTTGACATGCAAGCCAAGTATCCAACACAAACAGCATGAAACAGAAATATCTAGATAGCATTATACCTCGGTGTCAAATCCCGGTGTATAATAGCACGTGGTTTGTGTTGATGCAGATAATTCATGCCCCTGCAAGTTTTCATGATCAATGACAGAGGGTTTAGCGTGTGGAGGCCACAGAATAATTAATAGGGTAATACACAACAGGAAATGCCAGTGCATCGAATTGCTTGTAATTTCTTTGGAGAATTCAACAACAAGGCAGCTTTAATGGAAAGAAACAGAGTTTTTGTCAGATAGATTCTATAATGATCTAATCAACTCAAGAAAGCTAATTTCAACTACTTGGCAAAATCTCCTCTATAACAACATTATCTTTGCTGTAACAAAAATACATTTCAGGATGGTTGAAGTTGAATTAACGACATAATTTTTTTTCCAAGTTTGTTCGAAGAAAATGCTTAAGCTTTTGTTTGCAAACTTGAAGTACAGGAAGCATTCTTTGAACATCTTACCTTGCAATATCTAAAGCATACGAAACTGCTGTTTCCTGATCAAGTCTTCCCTTCCGTTTTAGGATGTCATACAAACTTCCCTAACACGTTCATATCGGAGGAAAAAATCAGCGGAGCAAATTCTAGTCTGGAGTCAACGAAACAAATACCAAAAAGGTCCAGTCATGATTGAATATTGGATACCCACATCGCGAAGGTACTCCGTCAGGAAGATCAACCGATCGGAGTGCTTTAGAACACCAAGGAACTGCACTATATTAGGGTGGCGCAACTTTTGCCACAGCCCCAGTTCCTTCAGAAAGGTATTCCTGTGAAATTAACGTGCTGAGAAGATGAACTTAAGATAAAATCTGAAAATAGTTAAAGTTGGTAGAATCAGTCTATACTCAATAGCCACCTCGTTGATCTACGTTTGTTAACATCATTACTGTATTTTCTTTTCCTTCTCGTTTTTTCTTGGTGCAGTAGTTTCATAGTTTTATCAACTTTAAAAAGGTCATTTCAGATAGTAAGATCATTCTTAGAACACTTTGAAAAACATGGATTCTTATCTTGAATTTACTTCCTTCTTCATTGTTCTCTTTTCTTCTCTTGGTTTCTTAGAGAAATAGTTTCACAGTTTTTTTTACTTGAACGAGGTCATTTTCTGGTAGGCAGATCATTCTCTCAACTAAGAAAAACTTTGATTTAATGTCCTAAATTTTAAGAAGTGTATAATTTGAATATTTATATGATACAGGACAATGAAACAGAGAGAGAACACGCTACACAACTTCAGGTATGAAACTTACCTCACCCTTGGATCTGATGCAATGGAGGAACGGATCGTCTTTGCTGCTACTTCTGTACCACGCCATTTGACTAAGTAAACTTCACCATATGATCCCTGCAATGGCTTCTTAATGTAAGTCAGTGGGATCATCACAATAACATTATTAAGTGAAGATGATAGTAATGTTGAAGATTAAATATCTCAATGGAGCTCCTACGACCCTAAGGACGTGGGGCAATCAAAATGGCTTTCATGGGCTCTAAGTTTGCCTTTAGAAATTGGGATATCCAGTAATTACCTCTCCAATGAGTATTGCATCATCCATGTCCACTTCAGAGTAATCAATCTCATAGCATGCAGTCTGGGAGTCAAGTCCTACCTGTCCCAGTGAAAATAATAACATAAAAACAGATCATGATAGGGAAATTGAATGGGAAACACCGACTGATCAATATTACTAGACCCATGAAGTTAATTTCCAAAATAGTTTGGTCCTATAACATTCCATATGAAGTTATGAACTAATGGAAAAACACTTATTTATCCATCACTAATATAAACAAGAGCCTTAATCTTTGCAATTCTGACAGCACTACACCATTAAGTCTATAGTTTTAAGTGACCACGCAAAACATATGAAAAGATCACCCCTCTCAGATTCTATTGAGTTCAACACCGCATACAGTCGGTATACACAATGTGCAAATAAACAGGTCAGTGCTGAAAGCTATTTACGATATTGCAGTTAATTAAAATAGGTATATGTTTGAGAAAGTGTCCTCCATTTTTGAATTCGTTAGAAATATCCTGAAAATTACACGTAAAGTGATATTTCTCATTTGAGTTATTAACCTGAACACTTTGGCCAGATACCAATGATCTAAGGAGAAATGCAGATAAAAAAGCATATGATATATATATATATATAGCATTAGGTCTGTCTCCTTCACATAAATTAGTACAGCAAGTATATGCAAAGAAAGTGCGGTACCGGATCTATTCCGCCTCGAGCTTCCAAAATCTTGCAAATACCTTCATGACCAAAGCTACGAGCATCTGACAAAGGCTGAAGATTTTCTAATGTTAAATGTTAACTACACTTAATTTCTGAATAAAAATGACAGAATTCCAAAAATCTGACTACTATACTGATGTGATAATAATAGCAATCTGACAGAAATTTAGCGAAACCCTGTATGTGAGAGTACAGTTATGCAATACACAGAATGGACGGTCCCATGTTTTTTGTTACGCTCGCTTGAACACTAAAGTTTATATACAATGTTCTTGATAAGAAGAATTTTCATTTCTGAATTTCTCTCCTTTTCCTCTTTTCACTACTCTTTTGGGTGCATGCCAGCAACACAGATAATGGTGGTTCCAGTGATCTTTCACCTTTGTGAATTTGATGCAAATTCTAAATCATTTTACTCTTTATTGAACTTCAGATTTAGAGAACTACTAAAACTTAGAAATGGAGCTAAATTGGTAGAGACTAAAGGTTCTGAGTATTCAGATAAAGATCTGGCATATCTAGGCAAGGAACTAATCTCTGCAGGCTATATAAATAATTTAATAGATGTTTTTATAAACCAATAAGATAAATTTAAGTTAAAACAAAAGATTTGATCACGCCATAATGAGTTAGCAGCTGACAATAAAGATATCAGAATATCTAAACGTTGAATCAGTTTCAAGTCTATATCGTTTTCTGGACTATTGGATCTCTCAGAAATTGTTGTTTGGGCAAATTTTATTATTTTTCTAGGAATATTTTGGATTTTTGTTTTAATTTTCTAGGTGCTTTTGAATTTCTAGTTCCGTAATAGAGGTAAGGTTTTCTAAGCTATTTATAGGTCTTGTAAACCTTTACGAAGACAGACTTCATTAATTTTATTTTTAGAAAAATAAATTATGAATATAGGGTTCACAATCTTTTTGCTTATTCAAATTACTGTGTTTTTGTTGTCCTTATAGATTTTGTGTATATCAATTGATGTTAGAATCTAATAATCCTAGGTTTATGTTGCTTGTTGTGTACTATACTTTCATAAATAATTGTTTGCTTGCTCTAAGCTAGTAACAACAGATTGTAAAGTAGGGCGTGGTCGAGGAGGTGTCGTAATTTATTTTTGAGTTATTTTTAAATTCTTTTATTTAGAAAAAAAATAAATCGTAAGAGGCCGACACTATTCTCCTACTCCTTTTCCAGCTCCCCCCCCCCCCNNNNTCCATAAGCCACACCCCCTTACCCTGCCACCATAATGAGAAAGAAAAGCAACCCATGCCTGCAATTGGACAGGTATGGTGACCCTCTCCCCTGGCCTCCTAGAAGTACAAGAAGAAAAGGGTGAAACAAGGACGAGGGGGGGCGGCGGGGCTGGAGAAAGAAGAGGAAAAAAGAACAGAGGGAGGATTCGTTTTAATGAGAACATTTTCACGGGGTGATACTATAGAGAGAAGGAAACAGGGAATGAGAAACAGAGGTCAGTTTGAGAGGAAGCAAAAGAATTTTTAGAAAAATAAGGGGGCAAGATTTCAAAGAAAGACAGAGAGAAGAGGGTGAAACAGAAGGGGTAAAGAGGAGATCTTGGGGAGGTGGACAGAAGTTTTGAGAGAGAGACATAATAGAGAACAGAGGGAAAGAAGAACAGAAAAAATAAAAAACGACGACGGGGAGATTGTTTTTGAAACCAGAGAGAAGGAAACATGGGACGAAAAAAGACAGGGGAAAGGAGAAGAGATAATAGAAAAGAACAGTAACGTTAATCTCTTTTTGGTCTCTTTCTCCACCGTTTGAAATAATATCACTGTCAACCTCTCGCCATCTTCTTCCCCAGGTGGGCTGCACTGCAACTATCGTGAAGAAAAAGAAGAAACTGAAGGCTCCGCACAGAAAGGAAAAACAACAGCAACGATTGGTTTTTTACCACCGCCTGGAACCCGATCGCCACTGCAAGCCACCATCATCCCAACTACCAGAGCACCAACATTCCAGGCAACACTCTTCTCCTTCCTCTTGTCTTCTTGGTTGTTCTCTTGCATGCAGAACGTGTACTCTCACGTTTCTGCAGCAAGAAAAATAATTAACCGATTACTGTGCATGAGCACAGTAACAGCTAATTATAATTAACTAGTTGCTATGCTCAGGATATTAACCAGTCTCTTGGTTGTTTCGATCTAGACCATCAGCCCAATCCGGCTGGGTTGAGTCCAGCCTTATAAAAAGAAGTTAGTTTTGTTTTGGGCCTAAATTCAATTTATTATTATAATATATAATGTTATGTATTGTATTTTTTTTTAAATCCCAAAAATTCATTGAAAAAAATTGTGATTTTTGTTGTATATTTTTATATCATTTTGCTTAATATTAGTTTGTATTTTATATCGTAAAGATACAAATCCGATATTAAAATATCTGGTTTTTTGTCTAAATTTAGTAAGGAAAAATATAACAATTTTTATTTTATTTTTATGTATACGACTAAGTCTCTCAAAATATATAAAAAAATTTGTATCATATTTTCACACAATAAAAATTTAAAAATATGTGTTAGCATGCATTTTGACTTTAATAATTAGTTTATTAAAGCTATGAGAACTAGTTTAATATTTCAAAAAATACCCAAAAAATATTTTGTTTTCTTTTAATATATGAGATTATGAATTTATACATAAAACATATTCTTGATATTAAAAAGATAATTTTTTTTGTTGATATAGAACGATAAGGCTTTACCTAATAAGATAAGGATCTTTTTATCAATAATAATTTTTTTAAAACCATAAACAGATCAACAATTAGAAAATATAATAACGCCTTAGTTTTTATTAGACGAGTAAGTAAACAATGCAGCTTACCTTATGTATGGCGTATTTAGAGTGCTAATACTTTTCTTTTACACAATTAGTCTATATACTCAATCTCTGAAACCATTTAAAGTTTCTAATGACTAAAATAATTGGTGGTGATTCTTATTCCACTAATAAAATATAAGAATTCTTTTTTTTTTTCACATTATCCCGATTACCTTGACTTCAAACTTAAAGAGTGGACAATCACTGTAACAATGCACATGTGCGACATAGGGGATAAGAAGGCTCCCTTTTGAAAGAGAAACACTTGGAGTTCACCATAAAGGACATACAAAGGTAGATCATAAAGTTGACTCATAAGATGAAACATAAGGATCTATAAGACCAAATCATAATTAGAACTAGAAATAGGATCATGGGTACTTGACCAATACTAAAAATCAGTTTACTTACAACCTTTAAGTATGAAGAGACCATATTAAGGGATTTTGGTTTTTGTGTCAAATGTTTTTAGTTTGATGGAACTTTGTAGTTAGATAAGTTCATAGACTAGTTGAATGAAGTCGAAAGGATTTTTTTTAGTATAAGAAGGTTTCTAAATAGACACAAGTTAAGTTAATTGCAATCAAACTAAAAAGTTAAGCATTTATATGGTGGGAATAGTTGAAAAAAACACGAGAAAGACAAGGAAAATAAAAATTAGTGATTGGGATAAGATGAGAAAAAAAATATGAAGCACTTTTCTCCTTTTAACTATTCTTTAATCCTTTATTGGGCTTTACATGCTGAAATAAGAAGGTAAGTATGCAAATGATTATACTAATGATTTTTACCAGTTAGTAGCTTAAAATAATTTGAAAAAAATAAAAGAGCAATTAGTGGTAAGGTATTTGAGTGGTCCATGATAATCCATCTATGATGTTTTATATCTTTAATCTATGTAGACATTTTATGAAGTGTATCAAAGGTTTTTAGTAGTAGAGAAACAACAATTTACTAGTGTTATAAGTAAAAATTTCTAGGTAGATCAAAACAATAAAGGAGAGTATAACAATGATATTTAAAATGGTTAGCACACAACTTAGGCCAATCCAACAAAGTCAACAAATAACAATTAGGGTTCTAATTTTAGAATTCATTACTTTAGATATGGTGAATTAGGGTACCACACTAGTGATTGTTGCAAAGCAAAGAGTTATCTATAAAAGAATTTATTGGTATAGAAGCTTATGGATAAACTAATCATGTCTAAGCTAAAACTTAAATAGAGATAAAGATACTTTATAGGGAGATAAAGATATTACTCTTGTTATCAGAAAGAGTTTGTTGACACTCTATAGAGTTTTAGAAGAGGATTGGTGGCACACTATTATTTTTCATTCTACATGCATCATTAAGGACAATTTATAACCTGATAATAGATAGTGACGTCTACAAAAATATAGTATTTGTGAAGGCAATGAATAAACTTTAACTAGTAACTAAAAATCATCATAAACCTTACAAGTTATATGGTTGAATAAAGATACTGAGGTAATTGTTGACAAATACTACCTTGTTTCCTTTTTCATTAGATAAAAATATTTGATAATGTTTTATGTGATGTGATGTTTGTAGATATGTGCCATATTTTATTAGAGAGGCCATGATATTTTGATAAAAGTATAGTACATGATGGTGGAAAAAACATATATCCTAAGTATTAAAAGGAAATATATGGTGTTGGCACCAATAAAGTAGAAAGTTTTGATGAAAACTTAAAAGATGAAGAGCTTGTTGGTACATAGGTGATAATGTTTGATTATTTTAGAGAGCTATATTCAGGTAATTCAATATTCATGAAAATTTATTTTGAGTTGATGGATGAATGTGACTGAGAAAAATTTATACTTGTTAAATAGAGGTATGTGAGGTAGGCTTTTGTGAGGTAGTGCAGAAGATAAATAATAAAGTTTAAGATCTAACACTATGGTAGAAAATCATAAGCTAAAAAACATTGAAAAGCACTGCAAGAAACTGGAGGAGCGAGTGCAGATCCTTTAAAAAGAATTTCAGGAATCCTTGGTCAATCAACAAACTAAATGGCAGGAACAATTTGGTGAATATAACAAGGGGGCTAGTTAGATTAATACACAAATTAAAGCCCTATCAATTCAATTTCAAACATTCCTTGCTAATCAAATGACAGGAAAAGATTTGGAAAGCACTTCTAAAGAAATATTACAGATTTCAGTAAAGGGCAGTCTAGAGGGAATGCTATCAAGGAGAAAAGGTCCTGCTAAGGAAGACCAAACCTATGGCCAGGAGCAACAGAGAATGGTGTATAATGTTGTCCTTCCAAGAATGGATTTGACAACAATTTGGGGAGATATAACCCTAGGGGTTGGTTGAGGAGGTGCAAAACGTTTTTTAAGCTCAATATAACTCCTTTTCAACAATGGGTAGAACTATAATCTCTTTATCTAGAGAGAAAAACAGAGATTTGGTTTGAAGGCTACATGTATGGAGTAGAAGGTGTTGTTGATTGGGAAGAATTCTCAGGAGCCATATAAAGCCGGTTTGGTAATAGAACTAACATTGTAGAGGAGTTTAACAAGCTAATGCAAAAGGTGATGTTGATGAATATGTGGAAAGGTTTAAGGAGTTAAAGTCACTAATGCATTCATTAAATTCATTACCTTTTGAATCCTATTATATCTCTAGCTTTATTAGTGGATTAAAGGAAGATATCAAACCTGCGTTAAAGATATTAAAGCCGGTGACATTGATGATAGCTTTTGATCAAGCTCAATGGCAAGAGGAGTTAAACAATGTGTTGGCAAGAAAAAACAAGTTCGTGCCCAGGCCAGCAACTATGGTGCAGATGGGGATACCGACAGGTAATTTTCAAACCAATTATGTGAATGATAACTATCAAAAACAAAAAGTTTCAGAGACCATGCATGAACAAAGATGAAGACTAGGGTAGTGTTTCAAGAGTGGGGACAAGTTCATGCTGGGGCATAAATGCAATGTTAAGGAATTACACATGATCGAAGGCAATGAGGAAAAAGGTAGAGTCAAAGTTTACCCATTAGCCATACTAGAGAGGAAGCTTATTTAAAAAGACAATAGAGCTATATTGGTTAGTTTAATTCAATGGTCCAACTCATTCCCTGAAGACACAACGTGGGAAGAATTGATAGAAATTCAATTGCAATTTCCAGAATTCAACATTGACCTTTAGTTATTTAGATCCACAGATTTTTGGGTCAAGAATCTTTTTAAGAAAGGGGTATTGTTACGATTCAGGATGGCAAAATAATGGTGGGAAATAGCAATAAGAAGAAGGTTGTTGCGGGAAGGCAAATGTCAGGGACACACAACCTGCTATTAGTTATAGAATTTTGTTAGTTAGTTAGAGTTAGTTGGATTAATCTGTTAGTAGTTAATATTGATCACTGTAAAAGCGCAGTGTATGGATCCTATTGGATATGAATAGATTGTAGTTCAATTTCAATCTCATTTCTCTTCTCTGTTAATATCATTTCTCTCTTCTTTGACTTTTCTCTACTAATATCATTATGCTTTTTAGCCTCATCTTTTTCTTGATTTGTTAATCATTCTAGCATCAAACTCGAGGATGAGTTCTCCCCAACCTGGAGAGAATGGAGCAATCAAGCTTATAAAGACTAAAAATTTTGAGCATTGAGGTGAGGATCTAACCTAGAAAGACCATGTGGATGGCTTAGACTATGTTTTGATGGGTCAATCGGACATGTTCAGATCTAAAAAGAGGTCTGACAATGCCAAACTAAACTAATATCTTAAAACAAAGATATTAAGATATTTGTCCACTAAACTAGGATGAAATCTACATTTGTTATCAAATTATTAGATCTCCTAAAAATTAGGATAAATTGTTGTTTAGACTTTTTTTGGATTTAATGATTAATTTTGATTTTTTTTTAATTTTCCTTAGTGTTTTTGGATTCTAGTTGTTTTTTTAATAAAGGTGAGATTTTCTAATCTATTTACAAGTCTTGTAAACCTCCAAAGAAACAACCTTTATTAGTTTTATTTTCAAAAAATTAAATTACGAATTTATCACATCTGTAATTCTTTTTACTCATTCAAATTTGTTCTGTTTTTGTGTTGTTATTATCCTGATAGCTTCCGCTGCATTAATTGAAACGTGCCAAGCAAGCGTGATTATCAACCAAATAACAAAATAGAGACATCGTTTTAGTTTCTTAATATATCTGCCGCTAGCTCTGACTGCCTTGAGCAACGAGACCTTACCATTTAGCACACACCTTCCACAGCTAAACACATTAGCTGCCGGTGTGTCTTCTTCGGCAAGCAAATATATAGATATCAAGTTTAGAGATGAGAAAAACTTACAGTGCGACCCCAGCGATCAATAGAATTCACATCTGCTCCTTTCTCAAGAAGTAGTATCACAACCTCCGTACACCCTTCACAAGATGCCAAATGAAGAGCTGTTCTCTTATCATAATCGGCCAGATTGGGTTCCACACCTTTTTCTAACTCCTGCAACACTCCAGCTTTGTCGCCCTTGCTTGAACAAGAAAGCAGCCGATATGGACCTTCTGAGTCGATTGCTTGTGATTGAGTCCTCTGATATACAAAACCACAGTGAAATTGTCTTCATTTGTAATTGAAAACTTAGCAGAAAGAAAGCTCATTGATCATCAGCTGCTTTGTTTCATTGTACCCAAAATCTCAATAAAGTGCATAAAGATTATATAAAGCAACAAAAAAGCTAGTTCATTGATCATCACTTGGATGTATGATGAGTTTCCACCGTCAAAACTTGAACAAAATAAAAAATGATTCCCTAAATATTCTTCCTTCAAGTGCCTTACATAACTGCATGCATGTAAATGTCATAAAACTTGAAAATACACAGAAAATCCTTCATAGAACCCCATTTCCGTGAAGGTACGTAAGGATGTATAAAGCTAGATTCAGCAGTTGCAAAGATCAATGCCATAACACAAACCCTTTTCTCTCCTCGATGCAGAACTAATTCTTGTTAATAATAAATAAAAAGTTCGATTCTTATTAATATAGACCATGCAAACAAATTAAACCTAGTCCAAAAACTAGTAAATGCTTATCCTCCAAATGATTCGAAACTTATCTGAAATACATACTCGAAACACTTATAAGTCACAAATATCACAGAATTCAGTCCATTTAATGAAGAAAATTATAACTTGACTCACAAAATGAGATGATTATATATAGAATAAATAAATTAAGTAAATACTAGTTACAAGCCCTTGACATAATTTAAAAAGGAAAAATCTGTACCTGACTCCAGATAACAAGCTCTCTTCATTTCAAGAATCGATTTAATTATCAAACAGACCTCAAAATACGCATAAATTAACATTAAAAGACAAAAAGAGGTGAAGTGAGTACCTTTGAGGGGAGGGAAGAACCATTGCAACCTTCCATGATTCAAAAACAATCGGAGAAAGCAATCTCTGTGACCAGAAAAATAAATAAATAAATAAACACACGAAGTAAAAAAAGAAGAAGAAAATCAATTTGAACACAAAAGGAAATTAAAACCAAACGAGAGTACTAATACATGGAGTACATTTTCGATTATTACATGTTCTAGTGCTAATTATACATGCATAAGTCCAGCCAAGCTTACAATAGACGCGAAGACATTTAATACATTTTCGATTACATTAACGACACTAACAACAATAATCCAAAATCTATTTTTTATTGAATTCGATATAGCCGAGGGTTACTATCGTGTCCTGTCTCGTCTAAATAATGATTCACTTGGATTTCTACGTCTCCAGGTATTGGATTGGAAGGAGGTATAAAAATACTGTTTGGTTGAAGAGAAAACTGAGAATTATAACTTCATTAAATTTTCTCGACAACCAAACAATTTTTCCCCTCCTTTTGTTTTGTCTGGAAAGCGATGAGGGTTTTGGGAGTTTTGGTTGGAAGTTTGTTTTTGGCGGGTTTTCTTCTGTTTTAATTTAACGGTAGCGTTTCGTTTTGTTTCAAGTCTTGGCTTTTTATTACCATTACATTAGAAAAAGGCGAATTGGGAGAGAAAAACACGGTTTACTGTTAGAGAATTCACTGTTTATTGAAACAGTTTAATGACCAATTTAATCTTTCCTAAACAAATAGATGAATTTGATATTAATGGTACTATAATTTTTTTATATAATATTAATTAGTAATTATTAGATTAATTAGGAATAAATAAGATTTTTTATATTTAAAAAATAATAAAATAATTAAATTACCTTTAAAAATAAAACTTATTTAACTCGCAGCAATGAATTTTTTTATATTTTCATCTTAATCTTTTAGTTGCTGTAAAGTTAATTGAAAAGAAATTTAATATTTTAATATATACAAAACATAATTAAAGAATCAAAACTCTCAAGCAGGTGCACGTATTAATAGGTGGAAAGCATCTATAGTTTTTTAGTAATGTGTGCTTTGTCTCCTGATATCTAAACTATAACTTTCATAATAACATTGGAAGCATTGAGATGTCTCCTTACATATGGGGTGATAGTGTGTTGTTGATGATTTTTTTTAATATTTCTCTATTTTTTCTTTCCTCTCCTCAAGATTTACTCTAGCTATTTAAAATACCAGAGTTGTTATTTTATTTATTGATATTGTAACTTTAATTCTTTTTTCTTTAATTTCTAATTTTTATTCTTTGTTTTTTTATATCAAATCCTAATTCATTTTCAATTATATCCTTGAGTCTATAATTGTAGCTTTTTTTATAAAAAATTATGTTCCTAATCATTTCTTTTGATTTTGATTTTTCGTTTTGGATCCTTTTATGAATTTTTTATTTTATTTTTCTCTTCAATTAAAAACTTTAGGCTGTCCTCTCATTTATTTTTTTATTTTAAATTTGATATTCATTCTCTTAATTGTTTTTTAGATTATTTTATATAATTTTTTTTATTTCATTATTTGACATTTAATTTGTTGAAAATCAAGTTTTATGATTTTTCGAAGTTAAGTGATTTTAGTTTAACAACTCAAATTATGAGTATAAAAAATTAACACTCTTCCCAATATGATTTTACTATATAAAGATATGATTATACTACATAGAGATCAAAGTTGTAAACCATAAATATACATAACTCAAAAGCTCAATTAAGTGAAAATCACACCCATTAGTATATACAACCTCCTCCTCCTTCTTCTCTGTTATCTTCTTATCTTTTCTCAAAACAAAAATCACACGCGTTAGTGTATACAATCTTTTTCTTCTTTGTTATTCTTTTATCTTTTCACAAAAACTAAATTGGTCTTAATTTTTTTTATTTGCTGACGTTAAGAACTTTTAATTAATTACAATAATCTAAATTTTTATGTTATTTGATTATGTATTCTTTAATTTTGACCATTTTAAATTGATGTTTTAAGGGGAAATCACACTATTAATGCATTAACTTTTCACTTTTTATGCATATGATTTTAACATTTTTAGCCGTATTATTTTAAGGCTATTTATTTTTGTTGAGAGTGTTAAAATAGTCATTTCATTGTTCTAACTCATAATGAAAATGAGTCTAGGAGAAGTTCCATATGCTTGGTGGATAAAAAGTGAAAATTTAGTGTATTCGCAGTGAAGTCTCTTCTATTTATAACTAAATTTGTGACATTTGTAATATATATTTTGAATACATTTGAATAGTTGAAAACACATCAGTATTATCTTCGGCTGGATTGATTATTGATTGAGCAAATTATTTTGATTTGAATTGTGCATGATCATCAGTTGTATTTGTTGTTGTGGTTTCTGCTAAATGAGGTGTTGAGTTAGCACTTGATTGGTGAGAAATAGATGATGTCTTAATGGCCCCCCGCAGTCACAACGAAAGTTAACGAACGTTGAGACTGCTTCGCAGAAGACTGAACTTGGGATCAAAAAGTGCTTTTGGTGAAGGTGTTGCAAGTTGATCACGTGATGAGATGAACTTAACATGAGCATTATAAGCTACTAGATCACAGACAGTGAAAATCTATTTCAATGTGTTTGTTCATGCATGAGACATTGGGTTGCTGGTGAGGTAGGTTGTGCTGATGTTGCCGCACCATAAGGTAGGTGATAATGAGATGGCTAAACCAAGTTCTTGTAATAGAGATTGTATCCATAGAAGCTTTGCAGTGGTGTTGGCAACAATACAATATTCAACTTCAGTGTTGTTGTAAGAGATAGATGGTTGCTTGCGGGAGCTCCAAGAAATGAGATTTGATCCAACAAAGGTGCCATAACCACCGGTAGACTGTCTGTCATTATTAGAGTAAACCCAGTCTGCATCAGAAAGTGATTTTATTTGAGAGATGCTGCATGTAAGAAGTACACCATGATGAACTACGTTTTTAAAATAGCGTAAGATTCGTTTAACAACACTCAGATGGTCGGTGGTGGGAGAATGCATGAATTGATAAACTTAGCTAACAACATAGAAAATATCAGGACAAGTGAATGATAGATATTGAAGTGAGCCAGCAGTACTGCAAAACATTATAGGATCTGGGAATGGAGCACTTGTAATTGTGATAACTTTGTGGTGGAGACCATTGGTGAGGAAACTAGTTTGACATCATAAATAGTGGTCTTGTGAAGAAGATCATTGATGTAGATTGTTGGCTTAGATTTAGGCAATAAGAACCAGGAGAGGCTTCAATGTCCAAGAAGAAACTTAATTAACTAGCTAAGATCTTAAAGTGCAAATTCATAGTGAAGTTGAATAATGAAAGTGCATATATCTTAGAGCTGACAAAACCAAATGAATGAAGCTTGGAACCGAGATGAGAAAACCATGCTCCCAAAGATTGTTTGAGGCCATATATGAGAGAATCCAGGTTGTTGAGTCATGTAAGCATCTTTATAGAGATCACCATGCAGGAACACATTTTTAACGAGTTAATGTATAGGCCATTGAGATTGAACTGCAATGGATTGAATAATTCGAGTCGTCATTGGTTTAATTAATCACTGCAGTACTGAAACTGTCACTATAATCAATTCCTTGTTATTGATGAAAACCTTTAGCAACAAAGCGTGCCTTGTAACATTCCATGGTGCCATCAACATGTTGTTTAATATAAAAGATCTCTTTGCAGGCAATAATATTCATGTGTGTTTGTCGGGGAACTAAAATCCAAGTGTCATTCTTCATAAGAATTCATCATTCATGGAACTATGCCATTCTGGAAACTTCAAAGCAGTAGTGAAACTGGTTGGCTCAGTGCGGGAAGGTGCAGTAACAGTACAGAGAGCATGCTTGCCCGAAGCAATAAAATCAGGGGAAGCTGCTTGGGTCTGAAGATGTTGCTGTGGCACCTAGTTGTCATATGATGATTCTGTATGAGGACAGCGAGCATAAGACTTTTTGAGACTGTTGTAGAAGGAAGTAAGGCTGAACAAGGGTGCTGTGATTCATTGAAGATCTTTGTCGGGGGCTGCTGCGAGGTAGAAAGGTTGTTGCTGGGAGGTGAAGTACCGGTCGAGCTGTCCTGTTCGGGTCGAAATTAAATTAAAATGTTAAAATTCTATTTAGGTTGCAATTTTTTTACGATGAGAATTTTTGGTTTAAGGATGTATTTAAAAAATATTTTTTTAGATTAATGTTGATCATTTTATTATAAAATAAAATAATTTTTTATCATATAAAATGTTAAAAAAAAGAAGCTTTTTTTCTTGTGCATGAGAGCTTTTAAAATTTTCATGAGTATTTTAATTTTTATAAAAAATTATATTTTTATGTGAAAAAAATACAAGAATTAGTTAAAAATTATTATAACTATATAATTATCTATTAGAACCAAGTCTACATTTCAAAAAAATTTTAAAAATATTTTGTTTTTTTAATATATAGGATTATTAAAACATATTTTTATATTAAATAAAAAATAATTTATTTTATATTTTATATTTTTACAGTAAAATGATTAAGTTTTAATCTAATAAAATATCAATTTTTTTATTAAATTTTTTTCTTAAACCCTAAATAAATTACGGATTAGAAAACAAAACTTTAATTTTTATTATAGATAAAAGGTCAGAATAAAATAATAATCATGTAATTATAATATTTTTTTATTTGAATGCAACAAAAAAAAATTAATAGGATGTAAATTTTAATTACAAGATAAAAAAATGATGTAATTGTTTGAATAATTAATAAACAGTGGTAGCTGGAAACACCAAGGTCATCTGATTATAATTTTGTTTAATATATTTTAAATTATTTTAATATATTAATATTAAAAATAAATTTAAAAAATAATCTATACAACTAACCGTCGTACATATGTAGATCGGGCTGGGTGGTGCGGTCACTGTCAGTGCAGACATCCGCTTCTCTACTCCGGTATTATATTATACGCTCAAAATGAAAAACCCAACCCCACCCCTCCAAAACAAAAAAATTACAAGACGAAAAGGAAGCTCAAAAAACTGTTTCAAATTTCAAAAACCCAAAAAATACCCTCCAAAACCCTCCTCCGCTCTTCTTCTATACTCTACATTTACAGATCCAAACAAGCATGTCGTCTAACAATCCGAACCAAACCATTCGGAGCCCAGAAAAACCCGAATCCAAATTCGAAGACGAGGCGGAGGAGGAGGAGGCGGAGGAATTGGAGCAGTTGGAGACACAAGTGAAGCAAATGGCAACGAAGATTCTCGAGTACAGAGCCACTTTACCTGATCAACTCAAAATTACTCTCGCTTTGCTTCTTTCTTCGCAACGACCCATTTTACCTGATTGCGATTCCGGCTCGGATCCTGGGCCCTCCGGTGAACTTAACCCAGGTTGGTTAGTTATATCTTCTTCTCTTTTAGGGTTTTAAATGTAACCTGGGTTAAGTAAGTGAAAATTGTGTGCTAGTGTTTTTGGGCACTAAAATATTTGGTGATTTGTGTGCTGTTTCTTTTAAAGTTTAACTTAATTGCAAAATTTGTTGATTAGAAGTGTTAATGATCTGTTGGGCCAGCTTAATTTTAATGTTTTTTTTTTGTATGAGTACGTAAAAGATTAGGTCTTAAACCGTTGCTCAAGGTCAGTTAAAGATTTTAATTTTAGGTATGGACTCGAATGATATGCCATTTACAAGTATAATGGAAGTATTATTATTGTGATTTTCGTATAATTTAATTGACGACGACTTAATTAATTAATTAATTCAAGTTGATAATATTTGAGATCAGTTAATTTATGCTACATTGCCTAACGTTAATGAATAATTTTAGTTTTAGGTCAACGGATGTGCCGTCTACAAACTGTGTTGAATTATATCGAGCAGTGCACTGTGGTTCAGTCAGCTCTTGCCTCTCTTTTTTTCCAATCAAGAGGAAATAATTTTTAGAGGGATTCTATGTAAATTGGAAAGATAAGGAAGCTAGGAAGGCAGACATTGTTCTAAGAGCTGAATGAAGATGAAGTTTGTGGTTTTCTGCTGATTTCTATGGAAATAGAGGTAGTCAGATTTTCACGTCTTTGGTTCGTTAGTGTGATAAGTATAGAATAGAACACTAGCATGATAGGAAATGATATAATTTGAAGCTTGTTGTCCGCGTCCAATACTGCATTTATATTTACTCTTTGGAGGTTCATGCGCAATTGTTTGATTGCAATTCTTTTTCATCCTAAAGAACGAACCGTGTTTTCCGGTTTTCCTTGTTCCTTTGCATTCAAGGCCTTAGAGCTGTTTTGTTGGGAAATAATATAATTTATATTTTAAAATTTTATCTAATCGCTTAAATTATTTTATCTAATAGTTTAAGTTTTTGGTTTGAGATAGTTTTTTTTTATCTAATATCAGATCTTTAATGATTAAATAGTAATGAATTTGAATTTTATTTTTTAATTAAAATTAATTAATAATATAAGATAATATGAGTTTATACAAATTTCAAACATATTTTTGTTTTGACACCTTGTTCTAAATTTATAGATTTTTTATTGTGATTGTTGCACTGACGATATCATAAAATTATGGAGATTCAGGAGGACAGGACAAATCCAGTAGAGCGGCATTACTAACAAAAGAAGACCGAAAGACTGCCGAGAAAGTACATTTGTTGAAAGAGAAAATTTCTAGCAATGTCTCTACTATGCCTGTAGTTTTAAAGAGGATGAAAGATTGTATTTCTAGGATTAACAAACTAGATTCCTGCAATGGAAGCATACATCCGGCTTTTAAAAAGAAAAAGACAAGCTGAGTTTGCTGTTGTTTTAGCATTTGGTGTTAGTTTCAAGGTGAATGACTAGGGTTGTCTATGATTGTCTTCTATTTGTACAATAGATCCATGATCCTGCTGCGGAAAGGAAGGGAAGGGCTTGCTAACCAAATTAGCCCAACAGTCCTGGATTTAGGTGTTTTCCTTGTACTCTAGTTACCCGAAAGCATCAATTTCAATGTGGAGGATAGGTGTTGATAGCTTTCCAGCAAGACATCTTGCATCGACTTGATGCAATAATTATTTAATTGCAAGATGGGATAAGCTATTGTCTTGCCACCTTTGTTTTATAGGTTCTCATTTACCCATCAGCTACATTCAGGCTGTCTGGACATGATTGTAATCTTCAAACAATTGATTTGCCCGTAGGAAAAATGGCGGATTGAATGCATTCTTGTAGCCTTTGTAGTTGGTCTGGCCGTATGCCCGAGACATCATAGGCAATTCCAAATAACTATAAAAAGTTAATAGCATTTTTAATTTGCAAAAGTTATTTAGAAGAGTTAAGTTGTTGATATGGCTTTTTAATAGTGTAAATATGGTTTCTTATGTGCACTTAAAAGAAAAAAAAAGGTTATTTTTAACAATCTATTTGTATTTTAATATATTTCATATTATCATTTTTTGTTGTTTTTTTAAAAAATCATTGAGGGGAAAAGTTTAATGGATGAAAGAATGAATTTTAAATAATTTATTTTAGTGTTTTTAGCTTTATATATATATATATATATATATGGAATGACTTTTATTTAACAGAAGTTTTTAAATAATTGCATTCATACCTTGGAAGACGAGGATTAATAAGGAGTTTTTAAAGGAGCTCTTTCATCGACATCGACAGAAGCTGAAATATTACAATTCAATATCCAATAGAGTACTGTACTGGAAGGTATAATAATTTACAATTATATTTAAAAATAATATAAATTATTTCTTAAAATTTCATTTAAGAGTTTAAGTTAATGGAAGAATTGAAATTGTTTTTTAATATAGTATTAGAGTTTTGATAATTAAGTGATTATGAGTTTAAATTTTACTATAGTTATTTATTTGATAAAAATTAATCATGAAATAATATAAATTTCAAGTATAAAAAATTTTTATTTAAAAAAATATACTAAAAAATAATATCTGTTGGCACAGCTGATATGGTTGGTTTTGGTAATTGCTGGTGGACAGAACATCGGTTTCATTCTTGAATGATTGAAAATAAAATAATAATCTTACAAGGCTAAGCTCATAATCAAGGAAGTCAGAAATATAAGTTTATTTGCTGCAAGTTTTGTAAGACGGGCAGAAATTAAGGGAAAAGGGCACTGTCTTTAAGCAAAGAACTGCACCAGGTATGACTGATAATGAAATATTAGCTTGAACAATTCTTATAAAATCAATTTTCATCATAGGCGTGAAAGAAATACCTTTCTTAGGGGTGGGTTTACTGTCCTGTCTAAAGTTCAAAATTTAATTAGCACCTGTTATGTGCAGCCTCTGTGCAAGCTGCACATGGAGGCAGCTATCAGCAGAACTGAGCTGGAGATTGATGTCGAAAGAAGAAGAAAACACAGAGCCAATAGCAGCTTAAGACACCATCAAAGACATTTATGGAAGTTCCCAACATGTTGATATAGAGAAACTCATTGAACTCGACATTATTTACAAATTATTTACTTAGAAGCCCTCAACTTATACTACACAATGAATAAAAAATGCAACTTCTGTATAACTTCAGATCCTAGTTTCCCAGATCAGGAGCTGTCTAGTTTCCCTGCCACTGATTGATCACCTCTCCTACCTGCTAATCCAATTACAAATCTCGAAAAGCTTCAACTATAACTTCACAAAGCACTGATTAAAGGTAAATATCATGTTTTTCCTCATTCAGGCGAGGTTTATTCGTCAAAAATCTGCCACGTTTCAGCTTCAGAATCTTAAGCATTGATCCCAGATTTACACTAACGCCTTCAGAACCACTATGGTGTCACAGGGCCATAACCACTTGGCATAAAAGTGGTTCTATCACTAATTTTGTAGGATTCTAGCACTAAATTAAAACCTACCCCATGGCGGATCATCTCACTAAAAAAACCTGCTAGAAACAAAAAAAATAAAAATTGTAGCCCCAATCACGAAATTAGCCGGTTCTGCCACATCTCCACAACAACAGACTTAGGCAAGAGCGGCGAGCTCAGCAAAGAAAATGGTTGCTAGAAGTAAGTAACGGAGTGGTTGGTGCGGTGGAGACGAGTAACATTCCCTCCTGCACAAGGACTGTTTATTATTCAACCCTCGGTATACATCTAATTCTATTTTAATTCCTCATAGATTAATGGAAGTAGTGATGCTTAAATCTCCCTTACAATTTTCTATTGATGACAAAACTAATATCAAAGATTCAGGATCAAAGTTTAACAGCTTCAACTCAGTTGTCTTTTCTAACCATTCGCGATTTCAAGCAAGTTTGGACAGGGGGTGATTTCAGCTAGCTTAAAAACCTTACCATGTGAAACAGAAAATTCAATAAATGTTGAAAGCTCTTGAGGAACATAGCAGAGTGCTAACGTAGCTATCCGGTATTTTCAATGTTTTATCCGCTAACTTTCTACCATAGGTCGCATTTCTTCCCTTCAAAAACATACCCAAGTAACAACCTAAAAATTCGGATTGTGGCCACAGAATCGATGACCATTGCCAAATCCATCTCACTGAAAATGTTTGTCAGAATACAGATTCGGTGCAAAACAAAGACAGCAGGATTACCTGAAATGAAGCCATCAATGTGAATATAATATTTCCTCTGTACTGCATCAACTTTTCGGGTAGCGAAGCTTTTCCCATCACGTATTCGTTGAGCTTCGTGTATAATTGGCACTAAAAGAGTATAGACAAACATGAACCACATGTAATATCAGTTTAGCTGTTATGCTCCATCAGAAGGAAAGTGAGCCCATAAAAACGTTAGATAAAGGAAATATATTATGCAACCCATCTATTTTCTCTTTAAAAGAAGAGCTTATGGCAAGGTTCCCTCTTCTCAAATAACTGACTCATCAGGGTACAATCTACAACCGCTATCCTCTATGCTTCATCTCAAAACCACGAATGCTGGGTCAGGTTTTTTCAAAACCTCCACTGAACTTGTGCATGTGTTCTATAGTAAGAATGCCCAACCCATCTCAAAGAGCACCTATGGCATATGGTGAAGCATTGAGGAAGTGCAAATTCATTACATGTGTAATGACTGAACATATCACTAAATAAACTTGATAAAGGTCTCTCTCTTAAAGATGATGGACTGAAAAGGTAAGACAAGATGATCTAAAACTTGATTAAACACACACGCACGCACGCACATATATTGACTTTGAAGGAAAAGGCATTATTGATGCAAACAAAAGCATCATCGGTACCTGACAACGAACTGTGAACAAATATTTCAATTGAACTGTACACTTATCTTCTCCTTTATTTCGTAATTTATACAAATTTTCTTCTTTTCTGAACAAGAAGAAAGTCAGAAATTTGAAGAACTTATAGGATCAATTTTGTCTTTAGACTCTAGAGAACAAGTTGATTCACTGCTTCTTGCAGAACCCGTTGATAACTTGAGATGGAGACTGGACGTGGGAGAATTTTCACTAATTTCTCGTGGCACATACTATTAGAGAGACGACGTGCCTACCAAGCAGGAAGGGATAACAGAGTATGACAAATAGTGGTTGCTTCTACTTGGACATATTGCAATTGTTACATGAATCATGAATCAGCAACGGGAGCACGTGGTTTTTATCCAAAGATGAGGCATCACGGGTTGTACTGACTGTTAAGATCCCCCGCAAGAAGAAAATAAGCATGCAAGCTATGGACAAGTTTAAGGCAATCAACTGTTTTTTATGCTGCAGCCAGTACCTGCGCATAACATCACAGTGTAATAATGCGAAAGATAGCTATGTTTCTGCTCCAAAGTCCCAACGAAAGAGTCAGCTTCATGTTAGCTTAAAATAAAATAAAAAATTGCAGAAATACGAATGCTTGTACAAGATAATTGAATAGATAAAAACCAAAAGTGATATATCTGAATGAATTATGTCGATATATATATATATATATTCAAAATATGACACATATTGAATGATATTTTTCTATAAAAATATTAAAATAAAGGATAAACATAAATTAATTAGTTAAATTTATGATTTGAATTATGAAATCACGATAAACTAAACAAAATTATAATTTTTAATTTTCAAACGAGGCAAGTCGAATGATTGAATTGAAAACAAAAGTATTGAATTAAAATAAGGGGAAAAAGACCTGAATAAACTCGGATTAATTTGTCAAATCTACAATCTAGATCATGTGACCAAGTTGATCTAACTTTTTATTTTTGAAATTAATTTTCATTCAATTATACTTCAACCAAGTATATGAGATTTTTTTATATACAAAACAATAAAATACTATTTTTTCAAAGAAGAAAATTGAGGAAGTTAGCATTGTTAACTAAAGTAATAGCAAGTCTACAATGCTTACATGATAATTTTGTCATAAATTGCTATGTGTGTTCAATATTTTTGTTATTTTAAAACATATATATTTATATTTTATTAGTTATACAATTTAATGAGAAATTATCTTAGTGTAATAATAAGAGTGTTGTATTCAACATCATAATGAACCATTTTATTTCCTAAAGAAAAGGCCTTTTAGGTTTGAGAGTTGGAAATGGTCTCAGAAAGCATTTGTGCAAAAAATAAATTGTTATCTAGTATTATAATAATTAAAAATCTTAACTAATCTTTTAGAGTTTTAAGATAAGAAATTATTTATGCTAAAGGAAACATATCATCACCCTATAGCATTTTACCTAAGGTAAGTTACATTGTTACTTGTTTTCTATTCCTAATAGGTTTGTTGTGCCAAATATATCATCAATCTATCTACAAAGGTAAGAATGAGTCTATTACAATGAATTAAACTTTAGATAGAAGGTGGATGGTTAGGCTTAAGCTTATCCGTTCTGAAGTCTTATTCATGTTTGCCACTCTTAATTGCTATCATAATGGCAATCGATGAGGGTTCATTCATTCTAATAACAACCAGTGAATTGGCTCATTTAAAGCCATTTACTTTTAATGGAGACTTGTAATAATTTGTGATCTTTTCAAGTAACGTAAGTGAATAACTAAGATGAGCTTATATATAGGACTCAATTATCCCAAATTTAAACATAAGAAGCGTGGTTTTAAACATCTATTTATACAACTAATATCCATAGAGAACAATCAGCAATGGTTTATTTATCTTATTGTAACAGATTCACTCATGATTTGCTGAATAAAGGTTCATTTGTCTTAGGGTGTGTTGCTATATTAACAATTATATTTATTACTCAATTTTAAAGTATTTCCCCCAACCAATACTTATGTAAATTGATTGATAAAGACTCATACATACATAACTATTTATCAGAGGACAATTTATTCACGAGTCAAGTTATTTATATCACATGAATAGATCATTTTGTTAGTGACTTTAAAGGTTTATTTATGTTAGGAATCATTGATGCATATTTGACTTATGCATTTTAAAAGAAGGTTTTAATTTTTAAAAACCAAATATAAGATAAGGTGTTAGTCTCAATCAACATATAAGGTAATGAATTGCTATAAGTTCATTTACTTAAGACATTTTAACTGAATAACATGTTGATAATTGAAAGTTTTACTTGGAAATTAAACAAGCATGGTTTGAAAAAAAAAACACTTGTAAAAGCATTTGATTGTTGGCCTTTAAAAGGCCTTGTAAAATGGGTTAAACCTTTATTGGGTTTTATGAACATGTTATAAAACCCAAAGCAAATGTATGTATGAGTGTGAAACTCATGCATGAATAATACAAATGAATCATAAATAACATAAATATAAGTAAAATGCAAGCTTCAGGGATTCAATCTGAATATATAAAGACAAAAAAAAACCAAAAATATTTAAAAACACATTTGAATGCATACGCATACATCATGCATGAAAATTAAGCACACGGGCAATTTGAATAACCACATGCATATATGTAATCAATCTTAAACAAATTTCACAATACACTTCCAAACCAACCATAAACCAAAATAATAATTTGAAAATCATTTAGGATTCAAAACGAACCTTTTAGAGTGGCTAAGATGGGTAAGAAATTACTAAAGCAATAGATGAAAATAGTAAAATAATGCTGGAAAAGTTAGCAGTGACGACTCGGATTGCATCAAGACTTTTAAATTAATGATAGGAAGAGGAGATGTATGGTTATATAAGTAGGATGGACCACTTTTTTTATAGTGATAGTACAAGTCACCTTTATTTAGAAAAGAATGTTAATGGCTAGAAAGTTTTGGTCTTTTTTACTTATGATGTCTTTTCTAGACATGTCATTGGACTTAATGGTGGGGAGATAAGACACATGGATATATTTGCATACTATATCACTTTCCCTTCTTTCTCCTAGTAGTGGCAGTGTCATTGGTGAGAGAGACTTAACGTTTGAAAGTTTTAGTAATATTTTGTTTCTTTCTCTAACAACTTTTTTTCCTTTATTATTTTGATGTTTTATGATAAGAGAAGGTTGTAGAAGTTGGTTAGATAGTGAAAATACATGAGAGAGAGTTAATGGTTGTTGTTATGATAGTGGTTGATCATGATTGTTGTATTGGTGGTCAAGATCTGATGAGGTTAGTTGAGATGTGGTTAGGGTTCTTAGTTTTGATTTGAGTTTTGGTAGGAAAGAAGATGAGTAGGGTTTCTAAGGTTTTTTTCCTTCTAAATTCTCACCTCATTTTCTTTTTTCTCTTTCACCTCCTCTCTATTTTTTGTTCTTTTACAGTGACTAAGGTTTTGTGGTGAAAACAATAAGTGGAGGAGAGTAAACTAGGTTTTTTTCAAGGGTTGGTATGTGTTATGGGTGACTAGGTTTTCATATTCTCTTTCTTGTTCTCTCTTTATCTCTTCTTATGGTGGCTAAGGTTTCTCCTTTTATTTATATCCAAATATTTTTGTTATTTTTTTAGTTACTTAATCCCTGGGCAACATAATTTTATTTTGGTTATTTATATTTTTTCCGCACTTTAGTCCACTTGTTCATTTTGCTCCTTATTGTGACCTTTTTATGTTTTTTGTTATTTTTGTGTGTTTTTTTTTAAAAAATATCAATGTTAATTCAATAAAAACAAATAATTGAGAAAAATGAAATAGATGCGTCAAATGGCTAGAATGTCTCAAAAGCATATTTTTAGATTCTTTGCTTTTTCAAATTTTTTTATTTTGAGATGATGAAAATTATAAAATAGATGCAAGTGCTCTGGAAATATTTTTTTTAATTTTTTAATTTTTTCAATGTAAATTTCAAACTTAAAATATGATTAGTTTAACTTATTACATATTGAAATAATATCTTCTTCTGATATAGTAAATCAAAATTAATTCATTTAACCAAGCAAGAAATTAGCAATATAAGTAAGAGATGATATTTTTTATTTTTTATTTTTCATTTCTACAATAATAACCAGGTGATCATTATGATTAATTTAATTTTTTAAAAATAATATTTATGTGAAGAAATAATCACTTTAAAATCATGAAAAATAAAACCTTATAATCAAACCTAAAATCACTTTTCAATCCATTATTTTCACAACTCAAAAAGTTTTTTCTAATCCTCTCACGTTAATAAGGCATTAACTATTAAATAATTAAGGTAATAAGTTAGAAGGGAATATTTTCAAAAGACAATTCACAATAATTAAATTAATTTGGCTATTTAGTGAAGGGATTGTTTCCATTTAATTTCCTGACAAAATTGATGATTTTTTGGATTTGAGTTGATGATATTAATGTATATTAATTAATGACTTAAGAAAAATAAACCTATCAATCCAAATAAAGAAAATTTATTCGCCCTTTCTTATCTATCTAAATCTCTCTTCGATTTCATTTAGGAAAAAAATGCAAAGGCAACAATATTCAATGGATCTTGATGAGTTTATATACGTTCTTTGCAGGATTTTTCAAATAAGTTAATTTATAGTGATTTTTAATATTTCTTTTTTTGAATAAAAAAAAAACAATGATGGTAGGTTTAAAACCATATCTTGCAAAAAAAAAAAAGAGTCTAATTTCAAATAAGTTAATTTGTGTTTATTTCCTTTTTTTAATATAAATTATTAAATTTATCTTCATTTTTTTTATATAATAAGAAATCTAGCCCGCTTGTATGCATCCAATATTATTAATATAAGTAAAGAACACACAAATAGTAGCTGTTTTAATCCAAAATTAATTTTTTTTTCTAAGGTCAAAATTGAGAGGGTATTGCTTAATTTCTAGATAAATTATTTGATATACTCTTGAAACAGTAATCTCAAACCCTCATAATAGTGATGATAATAAGATTATAATTTCAATTAATTTTATTAATTTCATTCCATTCTAGCTAGAATATTCAGTACATCTTATATTATTTAAGGTAATATAAAATAAAATAAATTTTATATTGTTTAAAATTTCAGATTATTCCAGATTTCTCATTTAAATTTTAATAAAAATGTTCCGAGTTTACTTTATTTATTCTATTTTAAATATAGCCTCGATTAAATTCAGCTTTTAACAACCAATAATTAAGCTAAATTTATTTCTTCCTAACCTAGTTTTTCTCTTGGTAAAATAGAAGAAATTTGGAATTGTTACATCAATTAGATATATTAAATACTTGCTCTTTATGTTATTTACCTTCTATATTAACATATAGTAAATAAATAAGGATTAGACAAGTATATAGTTGCTCTCACATTTGCTTTTCAAATACAATCTTGGAGTCAAATACAAGAGAAGATTATCAAAACAATAAATACATTTAGTTAGAATATGAATGATTTATTGTTTCAATAAAAAAACAAATTAATTTTAAAAACAATAAATATATTTAGCTAGACTAAGATATGTTTGTTTTGATATTTTAAAAACATTTTTGAAAACATTTAAAAATATTTTATTTTATTTTTTACTTCATATTAATTTATTTTTAATATTATTAGATCTTTTAATGTATTGATATTAAAAATTAATTATATTTTAATATATTTCTAAATAAAAACTCTAAAAAAACAAATCAATCAGGCCCTCTTCTTTAGGACTTGCCTCAGTACTTGAACCTCATAACCGTCAATGCTGTAAGAGCAGCGGTCGTTAGGTCAAACAGCTAGACGGGCAGACTCCAATGATTAAAGAAAGAAACTTGAATAAAATCTGGGCATCTAAAAGCATTAAACGGGGTAGATTCTTGCAAGGCCACCTCACTCTACAGGGAAATGGGTTTGACTAGCTGGTAAACCATCCAATAAGATGTCTGGTCTCTCTCATATCTCCATCTGCATCGTTGTGTTTTATTTATTAGTTTTACTATTTCTTTCCCTTTCATTTGTCGTCTAAACCTACCAATCAAAAGTAGCATCTCTAAAGAACCCAACTCTTTGCAACTCATGATACACTAACACCTACCAATTCTTTGTATTTAACACTTTTTTTACTGTTCTTTTTATAAGGGTTCATGTTTTTTAAAAGTTTGTTTGTTGTTTGTTTTGTATATGATGGTCGCTCATATTCTTAGTTTTTTTAGATGAATAACTTCATTCCTAAGCTTTTGAGATAAGTCTTGTATGTATATTTTCTTCATATTGATGTTTTGATCACTGATTTTTCAATAAGAAGATAATCTGACTGTTTTCTAAATCCACTTGGGTGTTTTTCCTAAAAATTTGAGTTCCCTGTATTCATTGATGTGTCGGTCTCACTTGAGTCATGTTTCTTGATGGATATATTATCATGCTTGAATCATAGGCCTCCATGTCAATCCTCTGTGGCCTTCCAATTCTTGAATGTGTGTACTGCCTTGGCTGTGCTCGTTGGCTATGGCAAAAATGCCTTTACACCGCTGGTTATGAAAGTGAGAACTGGGGCTTAGCCACAGCTGAAGAATTTGAGCCCGTGCCTCGTCTTTGTCGCCTAATCCTATCAGTCTATGAAGAAGATCTTCGGCACCCACTTTGGGCACCGCCAGGTGGCTATGGTATTAACCCTGATTGGGTAATTGTGAAGAGAACTTATGAAGACACTGGGGGATGTGCTACTCCTTATATGATTTACCTGGATCATGATAATTTTGATGTAGTGTTGGCTATTAGAGGGCTTAATTTGGCAAAGGAAAGTGACTATGCAGTTTTACTTGATAATAAATTGGGGCAGACCAAGTTTGATGGTGGTTACGTGCATAATGGGCTTTTGAAGGCTGCAAAGTGGATTTTTGATGCAGAATGTGAGCTTTTGAGGGATTTGATTGAGATGAATCCAGATTATAGGTTGACTTTTGCTGGACATTCGCTAGGTGCAGGGATAGTGTCATTGATAGCAATGTATGCTGTTCAGAATCGGGATAAATTGGGGACCATTGAGAGGAAGAGGATCAGATGCTTTGCCATGGCTCCTGCTAGATGCGTGTCACTGAATTTGGCAGTGAGATATGCTGATGTTATCAATTCTGTCGTGCTTCAGGTAGGACTTCCCTGTGCTTCCAGTTATATTTGAAATCAAGTAAAGGTGCTTAAAATTTTGTCAAAATGGATTGTGGTGAAGTTTAAATTTTGAATTCATTAGTCGATTGGAAACACCAACAAAAATGATGATGATGAGTGGTCTTGATGGGAATGGTGGTAGGAGCATTTTCTGGTTTTATTGAAATGAATAAAACCTGGTCAAAGTGGCTACCAAAGCATGCTTATTATGAGAATGAGGAACCCTGTTGGTTTGAAAACTAATTGCGTGAAGGATTAACATTTTAATCTGTCTTTTTATTACAATTTTAACCTGCTGCCAAACTCTGAATTTGACGGAACAAGCAAAGAGCTTTATACTTTAGACTTCTAGTATGTCATTTTCTCTTTCTTTGTGCCTAGGAATGGTGGCATGTGCTCTGTTCTAATATGAGTTGCTGAATGAACCAGGATGATTTCTTACCTCGGACAACTACTGCTCTGGAAGATGTTTACAAATCAATTTTCTGGTAAAAGATAGTATGTCTTACTCACCTTTTTTATAACTATTTATATTGTTTTTTTCTTTTATGGCATCTAGTATCCTGGCATATATTCTAATGGAAAAGATGTTGAAATTTGAGACCTTTGAAAAAATCAAACTGGTCATTATGCTTTTCGCAAACAAGGAGTGTGTCTGTGAAAATAAACTTAAACAGAGCTTTTCCATTGGGCTAGTTGAGGAAACCGCTGATAGTCATCTATGGACTCTTATGCTTGCACATGTAGTCTTTGTTACAACGATCATGTATTCTCATGGAGTTCATTTTAGACAAGATAGTAAGCTGATTTTTTTTGTGTTTTGGACAGTTTGCCTTGCCTGCTTTGCCTAATGTGCTTGAAGGATACTTGCACTCTCGAGGAGAAGATGCTTAAGGATCCAAGGCGGCTATATGCACCTGGCCGCCTATACCACATTGTTGAGAGGAAGCCCTTCAGGTAAATTCAGCTGTATTTTGGTGCAATTTTACATGCACCTAACAAAGTAGCTGGCCAGGTGTTTTTATGCCCTTTTCTGAAGGAACTTGAAAATGCGGGGATACAAAGAAGGATTCACCTGCTGGGAAATAAGAGTAATTGGCGGGGGAAGATTGAAAATAGAAATAATGAGTCTTGATGATGGTATGGGTTATGCTTACCAACTTGACCTGCAATACTAATAGGCAATCAAAGACAGACTTAATAGGCTCTTCCTTAAAGCCAGAGTGGATTAAAAATGGAATCCTGAAACCAACATTCATTGAGGGCTGTGCATGCACTCTTCCATTTGAGATGTCAGTGTTTTCCCCATGCAGGGGAGCATTTCATGCATGTGCTAGGAACAGCAGCTCAAAGAGTGACTGATTGTTAGCATTGAATACTTTACAAGCAAAAGAGTGGTCAGTTGTCACCATGATGTGCTGGTTGCCACTCAATTTTGATTTCTGGAGCTTTATTTATGAGAATTTCTGTGTTTTAGATTGTTGGCTATTATCTTATTGTAATAACAGTACCTTTACACTCTGGTTTCAGGATAGGAAGATTTCCTCCAGTTGTCAGAACAGCAGTCCCTGTGGACAGGCGCTTCGAGCACATAGTTCTTTCGTGCAACGCGACTTCTGATCACACCATTATCTGGTTAGAGAGGGAATCTCAAAGGGCTGTTGATGTAAGCCTAACTTCTTCCTTGGCAAGTATAGTGTGAGTTGGGGCTAGGATTGAGACTACTTTCATTACTGGTCTAGTTTGAGTCATGAACCAAACTTGTAAAGCCATTTTAATTTTTAAGAAAAAAAAAACCTTGGTTTGTCCAGCCTAGGGAAATTGGTCAGCTTTTTTCAAAACTTCTGTAGTGCAAAAAATAGCAGCATCTGGAATGTTTGTAGAGGCCAATCCGTGGCCAGTTTCTCATGAAATCCCTGAGACCTGCCATATCTATAGCTCCATTGTATATGATAAAGGCTGTGCCAGTCAAGTGGATCTTGTGGCTCCATTTTTTTTGTATTATAAAGGCAGTGACAGTCAGTCATGTGGTTCTTGTGTATTCACTTTGTTATATTAGATGATCAGGGATTGAGAATTAACTTCTACATTTGCTGACAAAACTGAAACACCGTTTTCCCTGTCAGTTGATGCTGGAGAAAGATCGGATCATGGAAATTCCAGCACAACAACGGATGCAGCGGCAGGAGTCTCTTGCACGTGAGCACAGTGAAGAGTACGAGGCAGCACTTCAGAAAGCTATTGCTCTGGACATCCCACAGTCATCCTACTCTCCTTCTTATGGAACCTTTGCTGAAGTGGAAGAAGGGGAGAGTTCTGGTAGCTCAGGTGGATCAGGTTCATTGATGTCGTTTAAGAGAATGAGGGAGCGATGGGACAACTTTATAGAGCGTCTTTTTGATGTGGATGAATCTGGTCGAATGGTGTTCAAGAAGTCTTCCACCTAGACTATCCTTTTTTTCTTCTTTGTAATTTACCTTCAAATTTTTTTCTTTCATTTGTCAGCCAAATAGGTTCAATTCCTCATTCGATTGTATTTTGATGGCCTATCGGATTGTCTGCTTAAACCACGGGTAATGAAATATACAAGGAAAGAATATGTTGCCCACCTTCAGGCGTGGCGAGATCATAGTAAACAGAAACTTGTCGGCAGCCTATTGTGCGAGCATGTCTAGAGATACCTGGCCTTCAGCAAAGGTGACGGCCTGGAAGTAGCTGGCTAGAAGGATCTTGAGGGGGAACTTACAAAGACGATTGAAGATGCCATTGAAAATGAGAAGGAAAGAGATGTACAGCTAATGAATTAATAATTTCAAGCTTCTGAACTGCACACCAGAAGTTTCAGTTTTGTCCATCCAGAAAGTTTTCAACGCAAGCATAAAAGGAAGCTCGAATCTAGCGGTAGCGGAGAACCTGACTGTTTTGAGTTTGAGATTTCATTTACAGAGGTGTTAGAACTATTTCGATACTATTCCCTAGTTATCATATAAAAACTACTACTCCACTGATGTACATTACGGTAAACCCCCATCTGTTATGTGGGAGAAAAACAAATTCTACTCAAATCTGGATGCCCTTCCTCCTCCTGCTATACCTTGAGTTCGACAACTGCCTCCCCTGCAATGGAAATCGAACACATTCAGATTGAATCGCGACTGAAAATGCATCCATCAGTGCTAAATATCATCAACAGCGAGCTAACCAAATGGCCCCCTGCCACATTCATTTTGAATTTTATGTGACTAGATAAACCTTAATTAACTTGAAGGGCTGGTTATTTATCAACATCTAACAGATTCAGCTTGCACGCTGTGCCTGAAAATAAAGCCTCTTTCTTTTCCTTTCTTTTCCTTTTTTTCTTTTTTTTTTCTCTTTGTTCTACTAGCCAGAAAATGAGACCAGGCTATGACTAGTCTGTTCTTCACACAGGGCACTGGTGGCGGAACCTTTTGAAGTGATCTCACGGTTTATGAAACAGAAAACTGGTGCAAATTACCTAAATCAGTGAAACTCATGCTGGAAGCACCAGATTTGTTATTCCTCGGATTCTGGCAAGCATTGAAGCATCCAGAACCTTTAGATAAAGAAATCAGTCACCCTCTATTTTAACCCCTTTCCCTCAGTTATTGGCTTCCTGCCCACCAAATAGATGCTCACAATAGGTAAACGGATTCATTCTTTTTTATTACCATGGGTAATTGGATTAAAATTTACAGCATTGTGAAGACAGCATGAGTCATTGGGAAAAAATTAATAGCATTAAAAAGACTCAAAATTTAAAAAATAATTGCATGTTGCTCTAGTACTTTACCATGCATTCTCTTGACAAAGCGTTCAAATTCCATGAAGGTTTGTCTCTCCATTAGAAGTGGGCTGAGCCTGAGGTGAGTAAAAGACAAAAAATGCCTTCCATCTGGATCATTCGATGGTTTGGCTTTATCCAGAATCTTGTTATATGTCACCCCCCTATCATGGCATGGAAGAGCGTTCTCGCTAGCAATTGGAATGCCAACTTCCCATGCAGCATTCAGCACCTGAAATAGACAGTTAGAATGCTCATAGACACTTTCAAACCAGCGTATCTGAAGCAAGATATAGCATTTTGTTCATCCCAAATTTTAATATAGGCCAAAAAAAAAGGCTTTTATAAAGACAACCTATTTTTCTAAAATGAAAGGCTCAGTTTAGGAAATGTTGAAGCTGAGCAGTAGCTTTCTTACTTGCCATACTAATCCCTCAGGATCTGCAAGTGCCTCTGCAAAGTCCACTTGCTGGTCTACCATCCGCAATTCAGAACACGAGAAGTTTAATGCAGCTTTATGCTTCTTTAGCATTGCTGCAATTGCAGCATAGCCATCACGATTGCATGGGTTGTAGAACCCAGCAGTTAATTCAGCAGCATGACTGGCTGTCTTGTACCACCAATGAATACCTGATAGCTGCTCGCCAATTAAAATGTAGCAAACAGAGTGGATCAAGCATAACTATTTAAATAACTTTTAGACATAGTTTTCAAATTCAAAATGCATTTTGAAGTGAGCATGAACAAATATCTTAAATGAGCATAAAATTACGACCAAAGCAGTTAAACAGAGAAAGACAGAAACAATTCTAGATAGCAATCTTAGATAAACAAGCCTCAAAATTAGACGAAATCTCTGAAAAGCTGACACACCTTCACAGCAATTTGAGTGCCTTCGAAAGCCAACTTTGCCAAAGAAAGTACCCGATCACCATGATCAACTAAGATCCTAGTATACCAATTAAGGAAGAACCTGCCATAATACCCATCATAATCCCCTCCATCACAGAAGAAACCAGTTTCATGTGGCTGGGAATTGTAGAAACCAGCATTATCTGGTCCCCTAGCCCAGAAAGGATGTCCCCTTGCTTTTGCTGTCTTCTTTAAGCTTTTCAGCAAATACTGATCATAACACTGCAAATAAGGGCCTTTTTCTTAACCATGCTGAGATACTAAAAGATAAATTGACATGACAAGTTGAGAAAATAGATGAAAGAATCAAGCAATCAATTCACATAATGTGGAGCAACCAATTTACCTAATGGTACTAATTGTTTTCTCATTACTAGTTACAAAATGAAAAATTGAGAACAAGCCATATTGCAAAGTATATTTTTAAGCTAACTGGTTTCTTAAAATCTATAAACTCTGCTTACATTCAAGTCCAACTCCACTTCTCTGAAGTACCTCGACAAAATGGGCATACAAATCAGAAAATCAACTTGAGTCCAAGTTAACTCTGAAAAGACTTCGTAAATTGACTTCTATTTTCAGTTTTTGCATTTTGAAGAAAAGAAAAGAAGAGAGGCTGCATGGTGTTGGAAAAACAGGTGGCTGGAGCATGCTGCCTCAGCAGCAACTCTGAAGGCCAGAAGCATTGTGAGCGCAAATGTTGGAAGCCATCGGCAAGTTTGCATGTATGGATTTTGTGTGTTGCAAACCTCAAAGATCAAAGCAATTTGTAAAGTTGTAGCAAGCAAATATGGATGATGAAAGCTTATATCAGTAAGAAAGAAGATCGCTAATTACAAAGCTAAAAGATTACCTGAAATTCACCAATGCCAGGATATCTCCAGCCATGCTTCACTGGACAAGATGGGTATCGTAGCTCCCCACAAGGACCAAGTCCAACTTCAACCATGGAGATGATACCATCAGCAAAAAATTCATCAAATTCTGCTCGGAAGCTTCTCATGTAGTCAAAGTACACCTACATTAGTTAACCATAGAGATAAAACACCAAATTTACTAGCCTCAAAAAATAATCCGGCTCAAATTCCCAAATTACATGAAAGCAACAGATCAAATCACCCATGTTCTGATCATTGCAATTAGGAACACACATAAAATCCAGTTTTGAATTCAGCATCATATACATTCAAAATGCTAGCCATAACCAAAACAGCAACTTCAAAAATATAATTAAATGGAATAATATATCCTTGTATTTAGCTTATGCAAGTGTCTAAGAAAATTTAATGATTATCACAGAAGCAGATATTCACGTGGATACTTGCAAAGAAAATTTAGCATATTCACAAGGATGTACCTCAACAGCAGTACGGCCTCTTAACACTCGTTCTTTGTCAATTCCCCATGAAAGACATTCTGGGTTGCGCCTGCCTTCTCTATCAGTGAAGAAAATGTCAGGATTACTTCGTCCAATTTCTGCCACCCAATGTGGCAGGGGAATACATACATCATCACCAACATTGCCTCCACATTCATGAAATGACATCACAACCTGAGGTAAAAAATCAGTAAAACAAGTTGACCCCATCCAGAAGGAATCTTCAAGAGTGTTGAGACAAGCTACTACCGCACAATCAGCAATGAGTTGCTATGATATGTTTAGATGGAGATACACTCATAACAAACATTTCAATACTTCTTAGAATTGTAAGAGTTAAATATAACCTGTTAATAAATTTGGCTGTGCTCGGAATTATTGTTTTATCATAACATTAAAAAAAAAAAAAGAACAATAATAAAGAGAATGAAATACTCCACAGCCAATATCAGCACCCAAGCTGTGGGGATTTGCAATCTCAAACCTAAATGATCAACCATCTCCCTTCATAGACAGGAAGCCACTGAAACACATGGATGTATACTTGACCACACCTTCATTAGTGCCTGGCTTCATGACAGTTTCAAAAACTTCAGTCTTGTGCATCCAAGTTCCCCAACCATCGCCCATTCATTAGCCCAAAGATATTGTTTGCCATTTAATGAAATTGGCTCCTATCAAAATCATCATAGTAAGGTCCTTAAATTTGATCTGTGAATAATCTCCCAGCTATGATCCATCAACATGCTTAGTCACACAAGCTCATATCATTGATAGTATGATCAACAGCAACAACTTGCTCAGTTTCCCACACACTTGAAAAATATATGATCTCATAATATTGCAGAATCCAGGGCATTGTATCAACCTCACCAACATCCACATGTATGGATGCATTCATAAACAATCTATGAAGTGGTGTAAATAGAAAGGGAGGTTGCTAAAAAGACCAACGATTAGCATTAATTTTATGTCCGGAATGAGGGAGGGCATGAGCTACGATACAGGATAACAAGTTTCTAAAAGCACTCACCTGTAACTTAAGGTTAAGTTCACGCACCATCTGGAAGAGCCTACTGTACCCACTCCAGTTATACTCCTGAGGGGTGTGAGCCTCTACTATGCCCCACCAGCAGTCCACCATAATGCCATCAACATTGGCAGATTTCAAGATCTTGAGCTGCTTCAGTAGGTCATCTGGATCAACCAGCTCACATTTCATATTTATGACACCCAACTAACACCAACAAATTATGGCACACAAAAAAGAATATTATTAGAACTTCCATAGATCTCACATTTGGCATCAAGGTTAGATTGAGAACAACATATCAACGAAAATATTGTATCTTTCACAAAAAATCTGAACTCTGAGCGGAAGTAAAAATAGGATAGCACCCATCTCCAAAATTAACTGTTTGAAAAGTATGATTGATTAACTCACTGGTAACATCACATAAACTGGTATGAATGGAGTGCCAGCAAAATCCCGCTCTGGTAGCTTTGGAATGGGAGGTATGTCAATAATCTATGAAAAAAGAGAGTAGAGAGTTGAAAAATGCATGAAATTAAACTCATCTAGAAGAACCAAGTTTTGTAAGAAAATTAACTTGTACTCTCGATTCCTTGACTGAAAACAAGTTCTACACATGTACAAAATTGTACTCCACTGCTAATCAAAAGGTTGGTTAATTTAGTTGTGTCTAACGTGTGATGTGCAAGATATAGTAGAGCAAAAAAAAAAGCAGCAGCACAAACTTTTTCAGCGTTCGAAGTTCACTAGGAGGTTGCAAACATTCAACTTGAAAACAACATTTACTAGAATATCCAGTGATGGATATTTCAGCACAAATAGAGTACGAAAGAATTCCATAGTACCTGCTTGTCATTTATGATGTCCATGGAGCCACCAATATGGAGACTGCTCTCTGCTTGCTCTCCTCCCTCCCCCACCGCTGCTGGGATCTGTGGCTGAGTGCTTGCTGATAGATCATAAGGTGAGGGGTTGGGTATAAAAACACCTTTCATACGGCATGTATTGTACTCAACTGAGGTCTGATAACCAGGAGAGACTCCTCTAAGGGAAGCCGGTGGAGTCTGTTGTGACACCAGATGAGAAGAAGATGATGTTACTGCAGCAGAAGTGCCACCCGCAGGCCTTGAGCCCTGCTGCAAAAAAGTAAAGCATATAGCCATTCCCTCTAGATTTTACTAAGATCCATTTGAAGCAAGAATCAAGGAATGAAAAAGAGGGACTATGATCAACCCAACCTCTTCAAACCCATGGGTAATAACAATTTCATGCGCATTTTCATCAGTTATCACTAACATCTAAATAACAAATCAAACAAAGGCTTCATACTTGAGAAATAAGCACCTGAGATCTTGAAGGGAAGGTAGTTCCATCTGGAAGAACAACCCAGCCAGCTTCCCTAGCCAAAGCTGCAATTACATCATTTATATCAGCTCTAACTCTAAGATTGTAATTCCCATGTCTCCTTAATCCTGCCAAGATCCTTGCTGTGATTGCCCTCCGGTGTCGCTCTCTTAGCTTCGTCCTCTCCTTTTCTTCAAGTGGTCTAGACCTCCGAGCTCCTCCTGCTGGAGTGGTAACCTGCTCTTGAAATTGCTGTTGATGTTGAAACTGATTATCACTATTGTTTGATGCCATCCCTCCACCCCCTCCTGCCATAATCTGTGAAGCAATATTCTTTCCTCCATTTTCTTCATCTTCATCATCTTCCTCTTTAACGTCCATGTCCATTTCTTCATCATCATCTTCTTCACTTGTTCCCATTAATTTCTGGATATCCGTTGCCATTCTCTCTCTTCCACAACCAAATGTCTAGGACTTAGTCATTGAATACTTCTACGGTGACAAAGGCCATCATTTCCATTTTGAGTATCCATATATCTGAAAAGCTACCGTTTTTCAAATAATGAAGACAGTAAACTAAAAAAAAACATTTGCTAGTCTCATTTTCGACTTCCCTGGCAACAATGAAAAACTTAAAGAGTTATGACCCAAATCTACTCAATCAATAATAGACAAAGAAGGAACAAGAATGTTCTCTTTTACAATTTAAGCCTTTATTTGAAACTTTATAATGTTTTCAACTGCATACAAGTCAAGAAGACAAATGCCTCCGCTACGTTATCCTTAACGCTACATTTGGCATAAACATGTCAGTTTTCTCATTTCTGTTCTTCAATATATGTTTTTTTTTTTTTTGAAGACTGTTTTTGTTTCTTCGAGTCAAGGGAAAAATAGAAATAAAAAACAGAATAACCAAAAAATTAATTTCTTTCTCGGCAACCAAACAAGTACAGACCAATTGTCTCACTATAAATCAACAGCAGAACTTCAATAAAAAAATTAGCGGTTTTTAACTACAAATAAACTCAACAATCACCTTCTTGTAACAGTCTTCCGCACATTTCAGCGTAAAAATCCCGCATAAACTTCAGCTTTTGCGTGCTAACACTTCAAATTCCCCTCTATTTCTCCATTTCCAACTCAAATTTTACTTTTCCAGCTTTCACGCCGACAAATTCACAAACCTTCTCACCTTGTATCTGCTTCATAACAACAGATCCATCTACTCTCTTGAAACCCTAACTTCGCCGACCACCGGAGAACCTCCGGTGCGTTTCACGGTCACTCTCCAAAGCCTAATTAAAACAGATTTCCGCAAGAAAGCGAGAAATTCGAGGTTTTCCCGGCGAGTGGAGGTAGCGGACGGTGAATGTGAAAGGGAGAGTAAGGCGGCGCGTGTGGAGATGTGTGTTTGCGTGCGAGGGTTTGGGTTTCGCGCGTGTGGAGAGGCTCGAGCGTGTTTTGTGTGTGTGTGTGTGTGTGTTTTGGTTTGACACGGTTGGGGCGTGTGTAGTTAAGCTCGAAAGGGGGTGCGGGAGACACGAGTAGCACGTGCCGAAAGTTGGCCGAGTTAGACTACACACGAGATGTTAGTGTGTTCTTAAGGGGCCCAATCACGTGACCTCCATTTGTGGTAAATGGTTACTGACCAGTCATACAATTGTCTAAAAAGTTACGCGGTCAGTCCGTTCCGCTCGATGTTACTATATGATGGTAAGAATAAAAATAACACAAGGTGGTTATTATGTTTTGCATAGATAAATCATATATGTGGACACTTGAACCTATTTCAGGTGCGGTGTGACTTATTTTTTATTAAATTTTATTTTTTTATTTTTCATTAATTTTTGAATATTTTTAAATTATTTTAATGTATTAATTTTAAAAAATAATATATATATATATTATTTTAATATATTTTTAAATAAAAAATACTTTAAAAAATAATGCCTACTAAACTCTTAAATACCTTCTAGAAATAATACTATTCACCCGGTGATATCCATCCATGCCAATAATGTCAATGATTAGGCAAATTCAACTTAGTAAATCCTATTAACATTTTCGTCTCTTGATTGAAATTATTTAAAAAACTAATCCATAATAAATAATATTAATCTTTAATATTATATTTTGTTAGTGTCACGGTATAAAAAAACAAATAAAAAATAGCATAAATTTATTTTGTTAGAAGAATGAAGACAACTATAAATTAAATTTTTCTTTACTGAAAATTTTAAAGGAAATCTTTATCATTTCATGACAGAAAAAAAAACAAAAAAACATGTTCATTTTATTTTTATTATTTTTATTAAAGAAAAAAAAACATGTTCATCTTATTTTAATTATTTCTATCTCTTTTATTTATAAAATCAGATTGTCGAAGTCAAATGTAGCAACACAAAAAAGACTCTTCCAGTAACATAGAGGATGATTATCTTTTTTAAAAAAAAAACAGTAGATGAGCTTCTTGGCAAGAATAAATGGCAGCTATTGTTTAATGTAAAAATGGATATTGAGAACAATTAAAAGCCTACATTGAGCTGCAATTTGAAACTTGTTATATTGGATTAGTGGGTATAGCAACTAGGGTTTGCAGTATAAATCATCAAATTAGTATTTATAAATAAAATAATACTCTTTCAAACTAATATATATATATATAAAAAGTTTAAAGACATACCTCTTCATACTAATATGTATATAGAATACTACTATGTTTATAGAATTTAAAGACATACATCTTCATACCAATATGTTTGTAGAATTTAAAAGATAACTCTTCAATGAAATTAAGGATACATCATGTATAATTATTAGATAAATTAATTCTAAAATTTTAATTAATTAACTTAAATTAATTTGTCAAAAATAATAATAATCATCATTTTATGTTTCCCTCATATTATAAGGCATAATAAAACCACTTACTCTTTCAATATGAGATAAAGTTTCTTTCTATTGATTTTAAGGGGAGTGTCATGAATCCTTAATAAGGAGCCATTGAGAAGCCCTTCTATATGAACACATGAAAATCAAATTTCTTTTGTAAGATAGTTGCATTGTTAAGCTAATTGAGTTATTCACTTTTAAGGCTTCGTCAGAACAATTCTGACATCATCATTATTTAAAACTATCTAAATTTGATAGAAGATGTATACACCTTTCATTTAGATTTATTTTTGCTTAATTTGACATTCATTTGTTTAAAGGTGTCAACTTAATTAGTTTTAAATATGAAAATCAAGTGATGACTAATTAGAGACAAGATGTCGAGGACTTTCATAAAAAAAAATTGTGATGTAAACATGTAATTCCATGGAAATAGGGTTGTAAAATGGATGTTTCTCTTCCATTTGAAAAAAATCTCATGTTATTTGAAAGTCTAGAATTCCACAATGAACTTTCAGAACGTGCCAATTTGACCATCGTGATTTGCTAAGGAAAAAAATGAACAGAGGTTGAATGACATGTTGTCTAGGGTAAACCCTATAAATTAAGATTTTTAATTTCGGATTTGACAAAATTTTAATTTAATCCTTGTTCTTCTAATTGTATCACGTTCATTCTTAATTGACATAAAAAACTTAACCTTTGTCAGACTCAAATATTAGTCTTTTAGTTGATTGTCTTTTTTATTTTAGTTATTGGTTTTGAATTTGTGCATTTGATCCTTAAATGACTAACAAGCTTTTAATTTTTTTAATTTAGTCAATTTTAGCTATATATTCATGTATCTTTTCCAATTTAATTCTTGGTTTTAGATTTATTTAATCAAGTCTCTAATTACCCATTAAACTTTAATATTATTCAATTAAACCCCTGATTTGATCAAATTAACTCTTAAAAATTAAAATTCAACCCTCAGACTTTAATATCTTCTAATTGAAGTCTAAATTGATTTTTGAAAATCAAATTTTCATGCAATTAAGCTCTCAATAAATTCAAATAAACCTTGAAAAATTCTAATTGGGTCCTTAAACATTCAATTTTGAATTTTTCTTCTCAAATTGAACTTTCTTTATCAATAGGATTTTAATCAGTCAAAAATATACTATCAAATATTTTTCTAACCTTGTATATTTGATCTTTCTTAACCAGTTTTTGGCAATTTTCTTGGTATTCTAGTATGTTTTTTTTATTGATATATTTTTTTTATTTTCTTCTAGTACTTTTTTTCTCTTTTCTTTTCTTTTTTTGTTTATATGAGGCCCTAAAATGAGTAACAATAACCTTTAAGAATTTAAGTAAAAAACTCTTGGTCATTGATAAGGTATATCATTAAGTAAAAAACCTTGAAGAATGTATTTTTTCAAGTGGTGAAAAAAAAGTTTGGTGACAATTCATTAAGGACATTGTAATATTTGGCTTTGATGAGTAACGAATACCATACTCAAAACTGGTTTGGTATTTAAAATATGGATATAGACTCACTGAATCATATTAAAAATCAAGTTTGTAATTTTTATTCATATACTTTCTAATTTAAGTACTTTAATTATATTATTGGTTAATTATATTTGATTGAATTAATTGTGATATTTATTATTTTTAATAAAATACCTAATTTACTTTCTGTTAGGTGTTATTGTACAACACATAATCCTTTTAAAAATTATTCCTCAATGAAAATAAAATTTTATTTATTTACAATTTTTTTCCTGACAGATATCACTACTTTGGATGATAAAATTTAATTCATCAAACCCTTTTAAGAAGTATACCTTTCTCAAGTCCAGAATGACCGATCAATATTACACAAAGAAGCTCAAGTATCAACATATAAAATCCCAAAAATATGTACATGCATAAAGAAATATCATTCACATATTACAAATAACTCAATTAATGTAAACAAATTCAATCTAACCTAAAAAAATATTCACGCATTGAAAATAACACGGGACAAAACACATTCACATGAACATTCACTGACCAAAAGCCAAAACATACATCGCAAATAATTCTAAGAACAAATAAATCATAGAGGCTGGATCTTGATCGAAGCAGCTAGAACAAAAGGTGATAGTGTTGCCGCGTACAAACCACATTCTGGGTCTATATCTATATGTCAGCTTCTATAACCAGCATGGATGAACATTATGAAGTTTCCAACAGATTAATTAACTGAGCACTATCAGTATATTCTAATATTTCTTAACACTAGATGATGATCGTTAAGTTGCTGAAAAGTTCAATGATAAAAGCCTGTGGACGTTGCTTCACGGGGCAGAGAACAAGACCGCGCGTTTTCTTGAAAAGGAAAATAAAATAAAATAAATGTTATGGCTAGATTCCTTCGATGGGAGTTTTTTTCTCGCCACAGCTTCGCTGTAAGTTCTTCATCTTCATTGGTAAATTCTAAGTTTTGTAGAGGTTTGAGTTTGGCTTGCCAGGTTAGGAGGGGAAGAGGATGGTGGCAAGGGTTTGCTTTTTTAATTTGATGGCAAAAATATAATATTTGATATAATAACTCTTTAATTGTTAACTAAAATATAATAACAATTCTGTAAATAATTTAATATTTTTTGTTAATTCTCAGAGCATGTGAAAAGGGAGAATGGAGGTAAAATTAAAAAATAATACACCGAAAGAGAATTTACGTAATCACAAGTAAATTTTAAAAATTGAAGGAGCCAGAGAGACATTGGCTAATCGAGGAAGCCTGAAAATAGCCCAATCATAAACGTGGGATCGCCCTGTCGGCGGAAAGAAAGAAAAGTGCGAGCAGCCGCAGATTCTGCATTTAATAGCCGCGAGAGGCAAGAATCCAACAGTTGAGTTGAAATGGGAGACAAGCCCACAAGCTGGGCATTCATGTTCCATGCATGTGGGAACGTTCTTCGATGACCTTATGATGAAAAGGTGACAGCTGGCTACACAGCTTGCGTAAAAACGAGGGCTTTCACGCGCGAAGGTTATTTTTACATTTTAAAAGTTTTTAAAAAATATATAAAAATTCTTTATTTTTTTATTTACTTTAAATTAATATTTTTAGATGTATTAATTTTAAAAAAATTTAAAAATTATTATAACATATTTTTAAATAAATAATACTTTAAAAAATAACAAAAAACATACTACCAAAAACCCCCGAAGATACAAATTACAGGAGGAACAGCAAGTCTGTTGCCCGCTCATTGCAATGCCAGTAGTGCAAGTGACAACAAACGGAAATGCCTCGTCCGTGACTGGGACAGATCACACAAATTGTTGTTGAGGTCCCCAGCCCAAACAAGGAAAAAGACAGGAAAAACCGCATATATATATTAACAATATTCTAAAAGCACGAGAAAAATACTATAGTTTTTTTCTACATTTTTCATTTTTGTTATACTAATATTTTTGTATTTCTTTTACATGTTTGTTTTTTTCCCATGATTTACTTTTTTAAAAAATATATATAAATATATATATTTTAAATATTTTTGCTAATTTTTTTTAATATTGAACAGAATTTAACTCTATAATTTAAAAAAATATTGTAAATTACTATAATATTTTTGTATATAATTTTTTTATGATTTTTTTAAAGTAGTTTTTATTTTTTATTTTTTTCATATTAAACTGATTAGGGATTTAGCTTTATAGTTTTTTCATTAAAAAAATATTATAGATTACTACAATATTTCTTTCACATGGTTTTTGTTTTGTTACAATATTTCTTCACATATTTTTTTTTAAATTCACTTTGTTAAATTTATTTTTTAAAATATTGAACTAGTTGAGAATTTAGCTTTAGCTTTTCTCATATGTTTTTTCTTTATTTTTTTCTTTTTCCCCAAAATTGTCTCTCTTTTTTGTGTTTTTTTTTCCTAATTTTTTTGAGCTGGTTGAGAATTTAACTTTATAGTTTTTTCTTTAAAACACTGTTGATTATTACAGTGTTTCCTCATATTTTTTTATTTTCTTTGTTAATTTTAGTTTTTTTTATATTGAGCTGGTTGATAATTTAACTCTGTAGTTTTTTCTTAAAAAAAATATTGTGGATTGTTATAGCATTTTCCTGTATGATTTTTTCTTGCTACAGTATTTCCCCATATGTTTTTTTTATTTTTTTTCCAAAATTTTCTTTGTTAATTTTAGTTTTTTATATTGACCTGATTGATAATTTAACTCTATAGTTTTTTCTTTAAAAAAAAAATTATAGATTGTTACAATATTTCCCCGCATGATTTTTTCTTGCTATAGAGTTTCTCCATATTCTTTTTATCAATTTTTTTAAAATTATTTTTGTTGAATTTACTTTTTTCTTATTGAGTTGATTAAAAATTTAGCTTTATAATTTTTTTATTTAAAATACTGTTAATTGCTAAAGTGTTTCTCTACGTGATTTTTTTATTATTATTCTTTTTAAAATTATCTTTATCGATTTTATTATTTTTAATATTGAGTTGGTTGAAAATTATAACTGTAGATTTTCTCATTAAACACTATAGATTGCTATAGTATTTTCTTGCATTGTTTTTTTCCTTTTGTTTTTTATGATTTTTTTAAAATTATCTTTATTAATTTTATTTTTTTAATATTAAGTTGGTACTTAAAAATTATAATTATATATTTCCTCACAAAATACTATAAATTGTTGTAATGTTTTCCTACATTATTTTTTTCCTATTGTTTTTTATGATTTTTTTTAAATTATCTTTGTTTGTTTATTTTTTAATATCATGTTGGTTAAGAATTTAAATTCATAGTTTAATTTTCCTTGAAAACATTATAAATTGTAATAATATTTCTTTATATATATTTTTTAAATATGGTTCTTTTATAAATCCATGATAATGTATAAATATGCTATAAACCCGTGGCACCATGGGTGCATGACAACTAATATGTATATATAATAGGAGGGAAAGGATTGCTTACGTATTTGTTTGTATGTTCTTTACGGAATAAGTTTTATTATCTATGAACTTGTGTGTGTGTCTATATATATATATATATATATATATATATTGTATTTAACCATGTCGCAAACAAAATATGGTCACGTTCTTCCCGCCTCTTGGCCCCTCTCCAGATTACGTATCCATATCTCCTTGCAATTAAACACGTACTTGCAGCCAAAATATGGTTTTCATGATTTAATTGCAAGAATTCATAATTTATTTATTTATTTTGGAGTTTCACCATATTGCAAACAAAAATGGTCATGTTCTTGCAGCCTCTTGGTCCCTCTCCAATAATTAATGCATCCATAGCTCCTTCCAGCCTCAGCAAGTGATGGAAATCTCTACTTGTTTGTGAGAAATGCCTTATTCTGAGTCCATTCAATATTTCATCAATCACTCTCTTCTTCTTGTTCTTGTTCTCTTGTTGTTGTTCTTGTGCATACATTTCTACTTCTCCCAATATATCATCCCCTCTATACACCACTGATTTATACATTCTTCCCACAGATTCTCAATCTTTGCTTCAAAGTTTCAAGCTTTTGAATTTGAAGTCCATTAATGATCATAAATTTCCATGAAAGAAAGTCATAATATAATCTGAATCCAATTTCTTTGAAACCACAACAGGAAAATATCACTTATTGAGGGTAGATGAAACAAAATTAGGGGGGGGGGGGNGGGGGGGGGGGGGGCGGGGGAGTTGTTGTTTTGATAAAATATTCATGATGAATAGATAGACAGATTTAGAAATAATTGATGATGATCTAATTGTTTTGTTGGTTTTGGGAGGTTAGACCCTATCGAGTATGGTGAAGGCTGATAACTAGGGTTTTTATGTTTGGGAAAAAAAAGAGAGTGGCATAGCTATAAAATTTTAACATAATAAAATCTTTTTAGTCACTAATTAAAGAGTGGATGTAACGTGTTATACAACTTATAAACTATAAAATATAAACTATAGTTTCTAAAAAAATAAAGATAATATAAAAATATAACTGAACTATAAAATATTCAAAGTAATTTTTCACTCTTTTTTTTCCTTGTCATCTTTTTAAATTTCAAAAATTGCTTAGAGTATTTTGTTTTCGATAGTACGCTTGTTAGTAAGATTTGCAGAATACATTAAGCCTTGAAATGATACTAGTATTTCAATGCAAGAGTGTGTGTATAAGCACTTGAAATAGTAGCTAAGATTCCTAGTAAAATATTTTGCCCGGTGCTCGCACTTCATTGCAGAGTTGGATTTTTCTTTTCCCGCAAGAAATGATGTTAAGGGACCATAAATGTATTTTTTTAAAAAAAAAGTATATGACTCAAGTTATACATAAGACTAAGTCAAATATTTTTTTTTATTTCAATCAGATAAAAAAATAAAAAAATAGTAGGTTGGTCAATTTTAAAAAAGAAAAGTGATTAGGACAACCTAAGAAAAAATATTTTTTTAAAAAAAACAAACAATGTATCTCAATTTACAACTTATTAAATATATAAAAATAAAATGAGGTGAAAAAAACATAAAGAAATTGGTCCTAATTAATATGATAAACTTGTAATCCTAGTAATTAGAGTTGAGCCAACTCAAAATATCCTAACAAACCTGCAGTTCAGATCACGAGGTTAGAATAACTTAATAAAAAAAATAAAGAGAATTACAAAAAAAAATTAAAAAATTGTGTTGACTTTTCAAACTCGTGATTTAAGTCATTAGACTCCAAGCATTGCATCTAGAAAAATCATGAAGTCTAATTCTCATTCAATTAAATATTGAATGATAAAATTTATAAAGTTAAAAAAATAATTCCAATTATACAAAAGGATTCAAAAAAAATTGATACAAAAAATTAAAATAATTTTTTGATTGAAGAGTAAAATTAAAAAGAGTAATAACTTTTACAAAAGGGTAAAAATATTAGAAGTCAAAACAAAGAGAATAAAATTAGAAAACATAACACTATTAATTTGGATTGAATGATAAAATTAAAAATCAATAAAACATTGACAAAAGGGCTAAAGAAAAAAAATTAAAAATTAAAAGAATAAAGATAAATTTTTAAAAAATAATATATATCAAATTGGGTTGGAATGATGAAATAAAAACAATTTTAAAAATAAGACTAAAATTAAAAATAACAACAATAAAAAAAGTCAATCTGTATTTTTTTTTAAAAGAGAGAGAGAGAAAAGAAAAAAAAAAGATTACCAATAACATACCAGACCACCGACGTTGACATGCATTGCTACAAATTAAAGAGGACATGAAAACACTTTTAATGATATAATGGAAGATAATTTTTTGATGTTGGAGGCATCACATACACCACCCAAAGGTGCGGGCAACCTCCTAGGCAGGGAGTGTGTTTATGCGCCCGACCATTTTTTTATATTTAGTCAAATATTAAATTTCCCTTAATTTGACTTAATAATAACAAAAAAAAACATTGAGTAAAGATGAAAAAAACCTCTTGAATAAATTTTTAAATTTTTTGCTTAAAAGATATTTTGGTTATTTCACTCTATTTTTTTATTGTTCATTATTTTTGTATTTGGTGAAATACTAAATTGGCCCTCAGCTAATATTACAATAAGAAAAATTATTGTGAAAATATAAATATATCCTTTAAGACTAGGTTAATTTTTTTTTTCATTTCCAATAATATTGCTAGTCATTTCACTATGTAATTAAGTTGAAAAAAAAGTTTTGTGTCTTTTTATCAATTTGATATTAATTAATGGATCTCGTGACAAGAATTTAATTCCTTGAAAATTAAAGTTAAATTTTTTAGGTTGAGAGGTGAAACCATCACTATTTCGATTAACAATATCTCTAAATACATAGCTACAATTAGATTCATACCATGAAGAATATCATCCTTCTTATTCATAAATACTTTTATTATCGAGATCTAAAAAAATTAATTTATATCTCTATTTCAAATCTTTTACATGTAATTCAAATTTTAATATTATATAACATGTACTTGAAATATTTTAATTTCATGTATGTGTATGATTGATTATCCCAACTAATTGAGCAAAAATAGCTACTAGATAGAGAAATAAGTGCAACTAGAGTATAGAGAGAGAGAAGAGAAAAACAATTTATATGTTTTTTTTAAATCAAGTCTATAATTTTTGTTATTATCAAATTCATCATTTAGTATGGATTTTTTATTAAATTTTAGCTTACAGGGTTATTAGACTGTCTGATAAAATATCAATAAACAAGTTGGATATAAATTTTTTAAGTTTAAACTATTATACTAATGACTATGCCAAAAAAAATTTAACAATCTAATTTTTTTTTTTATGTTTTAAAAGATTTATGTCCAACCCACAATAAAATCCAAATATATAATATAATAACTCCATAATTAAAACATCAATGAACATATTTAAAATTATAAAATAACAAAAACCAAAAAAACTTTATGTATGTGTGCATACACACTAAAATTTTAGAGAAATTTCCCTTAAATTTTAATGTTTTCAAGTGTCAACATCATTATTCACCTGTACAAATTCTAATTTTACACAAAATCCAACATTAAGGATCATTCCAAGATCAAAGCAAACTAAGATCAAAGCAAACTATGTGTATATTTTTGGCTTTCCCTTATTACATTTCACGAAATGATTTCTGAACAATTATCTTATAAACTTGATATAAATAAATTGTAATAGATTAATAAATTCATACATTTCTAATTAAAACATAAAAGAATAAGATTATACAAAAAACTACAATCATCTCTGGAACTTAAATATTTTATACGCATATGTTTAATAATAGATTTGATTACATTTTAAAAAACAGTACCCAAATTACACTACATAATAAGTGTATGGTATTCTTAAATTCAACGTTAAGGTCTCCCATCATGAATAATAACCAAAAAGTCTATTGTTCAGCTCAAACTTGTAAGGATCCTGCAGCTAAAAATAATTACAATAAAAAAAAAATACTATTTAACAATTTATATGTTTATTTGGAACAATAATTATTAAATTATAAATTCCCTAATTAACATTTAAGAAATTTCATATCCTCAGTTATCCAATGATATCTTAATTAGTAATATTATTAATTTTTTTATATCATTCAGAACCATTATTCTTCTGGTTATCTATCACTTTGATGATTCCAATTCTTTTAAGGTAAATTTATCATTTAAATTCTTTCAATCATCATATAAATTAACATCTCTAATACCACTAAAGTAGTAGTTAATATTTAAATTTCTCTTATCAATTGTTTAATAATTACATCATAATTGCTATACATGCAGAAAAGCAATTAAAGAATTTTAATTATTTAATAGCTAGAGCCTCAAACAACTTAAATAGAAAACTGCATATCACCGACCTAGTCCTTGAGATCTGGATATAGTTATTTGATGTTATACAAAACATGTCATTTTTTATATAAAAAAATTCTCTTTTGAAATAGTAATGGTTCATTATTAGTTAGAATGATTGAACGGTTTACATTAACACAATCAATCTATCGACCATGTACTACTTAATTTCAGTCGTGTCCCTAATAGTCGCTCTAAAGTTAACTTGCTTGAATTAGATATTAGCTAATTTTATTGTTTCTCTTGTTAATTGGTTGACTAAGTCATTTGGTAATCCTAAATGATCAATTAGTTTGTATAACATGTCTGATATCGATTTAGTTTTAGTTTTTTTCTTGTAATTAATTCTTCACCCAATCATTTATTTCATCATATAACATAATTGAACATCAATTTCATGTCAATTTGGACAAAGCTTTTGGAATTATTCATGCTAATTTGGCTAAAATATTCATTAAAGGGAAGCGATTTTTTTTATTTTTTATTTTACAATTCATTCATTATTCATTCCTAATTCATGCCCAAAAACATGTTTCTTAACAAAGAATACAAATTTAAACATTTCAACCTATAAAATTCAACTTTTTATAATATATACATTTCTTCTTAAGCTTCAAAGCATATCAAAGTTAAAATTCATCATGGGAAAAGTGGTCCTTACCTCCTAATCACAAGAAATCACTAGCAAATTGATGAAAAATCCAAGCTTTCTTAACTTTTTTTTTTCTTTCCCACCCTAACTGCTATCATCTTTATTTCTAAGCTTATAATAACTTTTTCCAAAATTTTAGATTTTTTGGATTGAAGCTTGTTTGGAATTGTGGTAGTGATAATGGTTTAAAGTATTTTTTTGCTTATAAATACATCAAAATGAAGTTTTTTTACTTTTTAATAATTATTTTTGACATTAGCATATCAAAACGATCTGAAAATATAAAAAAATTTATTTTAAACAAAAACATTTAATTTTTTTTAGATATATTTTACACCGCATTTCCAAACATGCGATTTATCTTCAAAAATTTCTTCAACTTGCTCTCTTGATTCAGCAACAACTTTTGGCTTCTATAATTAAATTTTATTTAATTATTATTATGCTATAATTCAGAAGTTTTTTGTTTACTTGATATCCTGTCTTGGTGAATTTTTTACGGCTTGTCTTCTTTCAAAGTTTTTTAATCCATAAATTTCATTATATATATATATATATAAAATTATCCTATTAATAATTTTAAATGAGTTTTACATAATTTTAAAATTTGATTTGACTTGATAGGTCAATCTAAAACCCAGTTAATTAGAGATGGAATCAAACTGAATTTAAAATATATATAAAAAAAACCCTGGGTGATTAAAGATATAGTTATATTCTATTAATTTTTATTTTTTTAAAAAAATAATATTTTAATTCAAAAAATTAATTCAAACTATCCGATGACCTAATCAAAATATAGAATCGGAGTCTTACGCCTCTCTATGAGTATGAAATAGTTATAAATTACGTAAATTGAAGTGAAACATTACTAAATGTAAATGTAAGGGGTAGAAAATATAGTTTAACCTATTTTGTTTATACTTAGAAACTCACAATAAATCGGAAATAGTTTTTCTCTTCTTTTGACTTTGCATTACACTGATCTAATCAATCTGCAGACGCTCTCAAAAGCGTTCATTAAAATAGTAATTCACATGAACATGGCTTTTCACGACCGATGCAACCTCTCCTGAACTCATCCTGTGGTTATCGGCACCAAGGATCAAGGAAAGATTTGCTCATTATTTAAAAATAAAAAAACTCATAAGACTGATTGATGTCGTTGGTAAGTTTATTTCATATGTTCGAGCACGAATAAAAAAAAACACTGTATAATAAGAGTTTGTTTATTTTTATATTTCTAAAATATTTAATATTTTTTGTTTTTTATAGTTTTGATATTTTAATATTAAAAATAAAATTTAAAAAATAAAAAAAATATTATTTTAAAATATTTTCAAATAAAAAACAGCCGATATACTAAATAAACTCTAAAACTTTCATTATATATTTTAGTTTGCATACAAAATTTAAATATCTTAATTATTAAATAACTTGATCTATGACATTGAGTTTTTTTTTTTTTAAAAAAAAGAGAGAGTAGTGGTTTAATATTTTATGACATATAGCAACTAACAATGTTAATTTAATCAAAACAAATTCACAAATTACTCCCCCAAGAATCTCAGGGGGCAGAACAATAAAATTCATCAATGGTATCGACTATCGAGCTAGAAATCCAATCTGCAACTTCAGAAATCGTTAAACATCTACAAGAGAAATCCTTTCGTAATCGTAGCACAAGCTATTTTATTTGGTGGGGTAGTATTTTAATGGCATTTCCATGCCATGATAACGCCTCAAAGAACAGCAAGGGCAAGGGAGATTCTTTTCTAGATTAAACAAAAGATTAATTACCTTGGCCGATAGATTCTTCTCATTAATTGCTCATTAATTTCAGCGATGTGGCCATCCTTTTAACCACAAAAAGATGGCACTCCTCCTTAATTGAGATAAAAACAACGCATAGTCCATTCCATTTTTATTAGTTTTTGGGATTTATTTTTTTTATGAGAAGAAAACAATAATGGCACTGCCACCTATCAAGATAGTGCTGCTGGTATGCTAGACGTATTTGTCAATAAAAAAAGAAAGAAAGAAGAGGAGTTTGATTGGTTATAAGGCCATGATTGCCTGACCAATTTCCACGAAACAATATTTTGCATTATTGGAAGGAAACAACCATCTGGGGTCCGCAAAAAAAGTGAGCAGTCAGGCTTTCTTGTTTGACTAATGTGTTAGCGAGAAGTGTTTCACTTCTGTAAGTTTGAGGTTGGGTGTCTGTGTTTGGCAATGGCTCATGTTGTCCAGAGCCAGCAGGTGGTACAAGAGAAGCTGAGGAAACAGCTTGCAATTGCTGTGAGGAGTGTACAGTGGAGCTACGCAATTTTCTGGTCACTGTCAACCAGACAGAAAGGGTACATTAGTTAAACTATTTCACTTTAAACTTTTAAACTACTTCTTTTCTCCTTACGGACGATTCTTTGTCACAACTCAAATCTTATTTCTCGATTTCCATGTCTGGGTTTTCACTTGTAATGATAAAAATACCCTATCCAAGATGAAGAAGGAAAAAAAAAAAATCCCTTGCCCGCAGTAGAACTTAGAAGATTTTGGTTTGCTGCAGCAGAGTTTTTTTTTTTTTTTTCTACAGAGGAGAGGCTAGAACACGAGAACTCCAGAGGGAGGGGATCCTATTGTCAGCTGAGCTATATGCTCATCGTTAGATTGAATAGACTAACCGTTAGATTTGGTTTCTTTTTCTCCCCACCCCTCATTTGCTTAAATTTGATAAAAGAAACGATTTTATTGTTGAAGAATGTATGAGAATTAGGGCTGTGAAAGTATTTTTCTTTTAAATAGATAATGCTAGGATAGTTTTAAAGACATCTCCTTTCTCTTGGGTAACACAATGCAGCATTGAAAAGTTAATTGAGATTGCGTTTCATTTATGTCTTTCAATGCTTATGCTGAGAAAATACAACGTGATCATGTTCTTTTAGGGTACTGGAATGGGGTGGTGGGTACTACAATGGGGACATCAAGACTAGGAAAGTTCAAGCCACGGAACTTAAAGCTGATAAAATAGGCTTACAGAGGAGTGAGCAATTGCGAGAACTTTACAAGTCTCTCCTTGAAGGCGATGCTGGCCAGCAGGCTAAGAGGTCTTCTCCTGCGTTGTCCCCTGAGGATCTGTCAGATGAGGAGTGGTATTACTTGGTGTGCATGTCCTTTGTGTTCACTCCTGGTGAAGGGTACTAATCTGTCTTTCACTGATCCAAGGATCTTCTCATTTTCTATTTGGGTAATGTTGTCATATAGTTATGCTATCAGATGGTCATTCCTATTTCTATTTGTTGCACAGGTTGCCAGGAAGGGCATTGGCCAATAAACAGACCATCTGGTTGTGCAATGCTCAATATGCAGATAGCAAAGTCTTCTCTCGCTCTTTGCTTGCAAAGGTTGGTTTCCCTGGTTGAGATCTCTTTCACATTTAATGCAGATTTCAACTGATCTTAATACCTGTAATGTCTTATAGTCTAAGAAGGAAAACTGACCTTTCGTTTTTCTGTGTTATGTTTTCTCCATGACCGGACCATCACTGACCTTAGAGTGCATCTATTCAGGTAACAACAGATCTATGTCTTTATGAAAACATCATGTGAATGCTATTGACACACTTACACAGACTTGCACCTGCTTTGGCCTTTGCTGGGAAGGTCTCTGTATAAAAGAAACACATAATTCTAATCCATGCACACACCCACCCACCCATACATGTCCCTGCATTGACCTTCTCTGTTTGGCCATTTTGCTTTGCTTTACATTGCTTTGCATTCTTTTTACATGTACCGTAACAGGGCTTTTTTAAAAATCCTCATTTCACCTGCTTTGAAATTCAACACCCATAGCCCAATTCACATATTATCAAATACAGATGTGTTATCTCTCTGCTCTAACATCACGTGGCTTGTGACTTCAATTTTGCAGACCGTGGTGTGTTTTCCCTATCTTGAGGGAGTGATGGAGCTAGGTGTAACTGAGCTGGTAATTTCCTGTCTGGAAAAATTGATCAATGACTTTCTAATTCAGAATATATGTATATAAGCATGCATGGAATGGAACAGTTTACAAATGCCTTAATTGCGTTCTTGCTTCTGTTCTTGGCTTATTTCAAGGTCACAGAAGACCCCAGTCTCGTTCAACATATCAAAGCTTCCTTACTAGATTTCTCAAAGCCTGTTTGCTCTGAGAAATCTTCCTCTGCTGCTCATAATGGAGATGATGATGAAGACCCAATGTCTACCAAGATCAGCCATGAGATAGTTGATTCATTATCTTTGGAGAACTTGTGCACCCCACCAGACGATGTAGAACTTGAGCAAGAGGGAATTAACGATTTACATGGAAGTGTGCATGAAGAATTCAAAAGGAACTCTCCTGATGATTGTTCAGATGGCTGTGAGTACAATCACCAGACTGAAGAATCCTTCATGCTTGAAGGTTTAAATGGAGGTGTTTCTCAAGTTCAAAGTTGGCATTTCATGGATGATGAATTCAGCGATGATGTTTTAGATTCTATGAATTCGAGTGAGTGCATATCAGAGGCTGTAGTGAAACAAGGCCAGGCCGTACTCTCTTCCAAGGGTAAAAATGTAACCCGCCTTCAGTCGCAAGTATTTCAAGAAGGAAACCACACAAAGTTGAGCTCCTTCGATCTTGGAGCTGATGATGACTTGCACTACAGAAGAACTGTGTGTGTTATTCTGAAAAGTTCAAGTCAGTCAATTGAAAATCCATGTTTCCGAAGTGGAGATCACAAGTCCAGTTTTTTTAGCTGGAAGAAAAGAGCAGTTGATGGCCTTATGCCACGGGTACAACAGAATATGTTGAAGAAGATTTTATTTGCAGTACCTTTGATATATGGTAGCCGCTCTCTTAGGTTCGACAAGGAAAATGGAGGAACAGATTACCTCAAGAAATTGGAAGGCTGTCAAACGTGCAAGGAGCATTATAAATCAGATAAACAAAGAGTGAATGACAAATTTATAGTACTCAGGTCGATGGTTCCTTCTATTAGCGAGGTAACTAAATTGCCTTTGTTGGAAATCTTGATATTATTGAGACTTCGATAGTAATTGGAGTTCTCATAATTCTTTACACTTGTGTTATTGGAGAGCTGGAAACCAATCTCCAACTTTTAAATATGTATGCTCAACTGATTTTATGCTGGTTTTTCTAATTAGCTACAAAGCATTTATGTTCTTTTCTCCTCAACAAATTTTATGCTGAATTCTGTCAACTGGCTCTGAAATAATGTTATTTCTAAGTTCATAATTCTGATACATGAATTTTTATTGTTGCTATTCATTAATAAACTCGATCATAATTGTTCAGATTGGCAAAGAATCAATCCTTAGCGACACCATCAACTACTTGAAACAGCTTGAATCAAGGGTAGCAGAACTAGAATCTTGCAAAGGCTGGATAGATCACGAGGCAGGACACAGGAGTTATATGGACATGGTAGACCAGACATCGGATAATGACGACATCAAGAAGATTGACAATGGAAAGAGGTCTTGGGTAAACAAGAGGAAGGCCCTTGACATTGATGAAGCTGAACTAGAGCTTGATGGGGTTTCTCCCAAGGATGGGATACCCTTAGATTTAAAAGTATGCATGAAAGAGAAGGAGGTTCTCATTGAGATTAGATGTCCTTACAGGGAGTACATGTTGCTTGATATAATGGGTGAAATCAACAAACTGCAGTTGGATGTGCACTCAGTCCAGTCATCCACTCTTGATGGCATTTTCGCTTTGACCCTGAAATCCAAGGTTTGTGCTGAAGATCAATCCGGTTGCTACCTTTCTGCTTATCTTTCGTCTTTCAGACGCATTAAGAAATTCATAACTAAGAAATGTGAGTGCACTGACTTCCAATGAGATTAAATATGATGTCTAACGAGTATTGCAATCCAAAACTGAAATAGATTATAAAAAATACGGCCTTTAGAAGAAGCCAATTGTCACTGAAGTTGTTTCTGATACATACATCGATTCTTTTTGTTGGAAAAATGCTAAACTCTTATGAACTTGGTTTCAGTTTAGAGGGGCAGCAGTTGCACCAGCAGGGATGATCGAACAAGCAATTTGGAAAATTGCCGGCAAGACTTGAGTCGTCATATATCAACTGGTACTTGGAGGACTTATCCTTCAGTAGAAATTAGTTCCTAGATTCTCATGTATCATGTAGCGGTAACTGCATGGCCTCGAAACTGCACAACTTCAATTTCCCTCTTGACCTTCTTTCCGTTATCAAATGTTCAACCTTAGTGCTTGCTAATTAGATGAAGTAGTGACTTGTTAGAAGTGGTGGAGGAATAAAATCTTTTAACGTAATTTTCCTGTCAATTTGGATCTCATTTCAATAAAGTGTTGTTCTTAATGATGCCGATCTGTTGTGCTGCCGGTTGATTCTCCAAGTCCAACCTCATAAGAGCTAGTATCCCTGTTAAAGTGGCCAAAAAAAAAAAACCCTAGATGACATCCTGAATAATTAGAATAGGCTATAAAATTCGAACAATCCTCATCCTAAATTATACTCATAGTTTCAAAACCCAGACTAGCTAGACGGGTTGACCAGGACCCGGCCAACCCGGGGCTGAAACCGGGTCGGGTTAAAGAAAAAAAAGAGGAAGGAAAAACCCAGTATGACCTGGCGACCTGATAAGACCCGATCAAAAACCGATTGCAAACCTAGTGATTTTTTTTATTAAAATGATGTTGTTTTGATTTTTTTTAAAACATAAAATTTGACCCAGTTGATCCAGTGACCTAGTTGAAACCTGGTGACCCGATCAAAATCCAAGCCTTGGATTTGGTCGGCCAATGTACCGAGTCTTAAAATTATGATCACACTTAAAAAAATCTCATTGCACCAAAATCTTCAACACTTCAGCATCTTAATAGTCATTTGAAATACATTATTTTATAAGAGTCATTTGAAATACATTACTTTATAAGAGGCACATGGAACCTTGACTAATGCTATAATTAGAATTCTTAAGTAAACTAAAATTCATTAGATATTCCTAAAAATAAAATATAAATAACCTATAATAACCTAACCAGGTGTATAATTTAAAATTTGATGTTGGAAAGTAATTGTTCTATTTGCTTTCCCTAACCAGAGACAAGAGACAAGTTGCTGAGTGCTAACTTCAAGTATTTATAATTAACATCTCATTTATTCTTCAAAAAAACAACATAAATGTAGACAAAAAGGAAACACCATGTTCTCACACCGTGGACCTCCCAAATAAATCCAACGTAGGTATGGATTTTAAAAAGATCAACAAAGTATAATAATTAAAATGATTGTTAATAAAGTTTGAGAAAACTTCTTTAAAGGTTATGTAACTTTTCACAAGTAGTTAATAGGTTTTTGAGATTGAGTTGTTTTAACGTGGTTATTGAATTTGAGTTTCATGAGCTTTGCAAAACAAGTTTTTTATGGCTCTAGAAGCCTTCTAGCATTTGAGTTAGTACTAATATAAATAAAGAAAAACATCCATATTTATAATGATACATGTGTTTGCATGAAAGATATAAGAGATAATAAGAGGTTGGAGAAGAATGTGAGCTCTTTTTATTTCTGTGTTTCTATAAGTAAATTATGTTCATAACTTATTTTTAATCACTTAGTGACTTATAAACTTTTATGTATCCAAAAATCATGTGAATCTGCTTATATAATCATGTGGGATGATTACTCTCGTATTGATGGTCGTATTATCATTGCGAATAGTTACACTGTCATTGTGGGTGATTGCACTATCACCTTATAAAGGGGTACGTTCAGGCAGGTGACTCTAGTATAAGCATATCTTAACACCATTTTGTATGTCTCATCATTTTGAGGAGTCATGTTAGCATTAAATACAGAATAATCCATGACATGAAAAAATAAAGTTGGATTCTCTAGAGCCTAACCTGATTCCACACCACATGAATGGTGGGCTTGTGTAATCCTTAATCAAACCTATCAGAATAAAAGTGGGTTTAAGTTTGAGCTCACCCTCTTTAGTTGATTATTTTAGACAAGAAGCTCATCACCAATGAAGGCTTCATTTTGGAAACTAGCCAGATTAATACCCTCCAGTCCTTGTGTTTATGGTAATACAGAAACTTAGAGTTTTATCCAAATTATCTTTCAAAATGTTCTCCTTGGATGAAGAGTTAATATGTATATTTTTACCTCGTGTACATTGTCATTGTAATTGTGTCTATATACTTTTTTATGAGGTGTTGTATTTTTATATTGATCCACTTAGACTAATGTTCAAAAAATAATTTAAATAAGAATCTGATTCATAAAAAAGTAAGGATATCATTTAAATTGAGTTCTTAAGAGTTAGACATAACTACTTAGTTTTAAGAGATGTCATTAATGTTATAACAAGTTAGGCAAGTAAAACCATTAGATGTAGAGGATAAAAATTCATCTAAGGAGTGACTTGTTCCTAGTGATTATACTAGAGGAGATTGGAATACAGGGTGATTATACTATATTGTTTTTTATGGTATTGGGTTCTTCTCAAAAAAACAATCTATATTATTGTCCAGTATATGTAATAAAAAGTAAATGGAAAACTAGCGTAATTGTTGTTTTGGTTTTGCCTTTTTTTTCTCACTTCTTGCTCGAATTTTGAATGATTTTTTTTTAAATTTAGGCATGGTTTTAGCTACAATAAGCTCTAGTTTGAGTCAATTAAACACTTATTTTGAGCTTAATTTTGAGCATTTTTTTAGGTCAATTTAGGCATGATTTTTGGGCCAGTTTCTAAAAAATTTAGGCTTAATTTTTTAGATCACTTTTCTTTATATTAGGCTTAGCTTTGCAACTTCCCCCCATTTTAAACTTGATTATATATTTTTTTTTAAGGATAGAGGTTACTTAAATGAAAAGTGTTGGAACAAAAAGTATACTTAAATGGAGACATGGTCTCATAAAGACTTATGAAATTTTTTTATAAAGACTGTTGAAGGATATTTTTAACAGAAATTACATAGAATCTTTTAGATATTTTTCATAGAGATAACTTTTATGAAGAATATATTGAGTTCAAGCTAATTCATCATTATACCTAAATAGAGATCATATTATATCTATGTAGGTAGTTTTACATGCACAAAAAGGTTTTTTATATCTGAATAAAAAAATCACTCGGAGACTTGTGAAGATTTTTCATGGAGGGATGGAGTTTAAATATGAAGATATAAAGATTTTATATAGAGACATGGAGATTTTTTATGGATCCATGAAGTTTTCCTATAAAGATAAGAAGATGGCAACACTCCTTTTCTTCTCTCATACATGTTATTTTAATGTGCTTTTTCCTCAGGCTGTAGTTGTCTACATGCATTAAGGTGTGGAGGTCGTCAAGATCTTAAGTTGCTCTTGAGTGGTTAAAAAAGTCTTTATAAGAATCTTTAATTAATTGTTATGTTAATTGTTAGAGATCTGGAATAGCTAATATACCTATTACATGAAGGTTTGTTATTTTCTAATATTCTGGATTTTTTAGGTTGTCAACTATAAAAAAAGTTAGAAAGTAACGGTACTTGAACTAGCTTTTGTTCAATTTTCACAAACAATATTGCTGGTGAGGTTGAGGAAAACATCAAATTATTATTGGCCTTTTCAAGTTTGGTTGATGGGTTTTTAAGATTAAGCCATTAAATGTGGTTGTTAAACTTGAGCTTTATGAGCACCTATAAAACAAGACATTTAATGGCTTAAAGGATATTTCAATGCTTAACTTAACAATTATATAAGAAGAGAAAAACCTTTATGATGATGTATATACTTATAAGATAGATAGAAGAGATGATAAAACATTAAAAGAGAAAATATGAGTTTTCTTATCTTTATATATGTTTATGAATTAAGCTCAAAACTTTCTTTCATTGTTTATCAACTCATAGGCTTTTATACACCCATGAATCACATGAATATACTTGTTATGTTATCATATATAATGGTTACTTATATTATAGATGGTGGCACTATCATTACTAGTGGTTGCATTGTTATGATAGGAAGTTATATTATTAGCTTATAATGATAGACATTCAGATGAGTAGTTCTGGTATAAACATGTCTTAATGTCATCTTGTATACCCTATCATATTGAGAAGTCATGTCAATATTAAATACAAAATCATCTAAGACATGAAAAGAAAAAGGTTGGGTCTTTCAAATTTAAATCTAACCCTTACCATATAAATGGTGGGATTAAATAAACCCTTATTGAACCTAGCAAAGTGTTAGTGCGTTAGAGTTTGAGCCCACTCTTTTAGTTGAAGGCCTTGGATAAAAAGCCTATCACTATAAAATTGGATTCAATTAGGAAGGCCATCAAATTAGTACCTTTCCAAATCTATGTTTATAGTAATGTATAGACTTAAAGTTGCATAGATACTATTTTTCAAAAAGTTCTCCTAGATGAGCATTTAATAAGAATATTTTATTGCGTATATATTATTATTATAATTGTATTTTCTTATAACTATTTCTATGTTAGGTCTTTATGTTGATACAAATGGACTTGGGTTAAATACAAATTCAAATAAAAGTTCGTTTTATAAGAAAGTTAATGATAATATTTGAATTGATTTCATGAGATTAAGAGATAATTGCCCAATTCTAAAAGGTGTCATAAATGTTATAGAAAATTAGGCAATAAAAGTATTGGTTATAGAGGAGATGAATTCATATATGGAGTAACTCATACTCAGTGCTTATATTGTAGAAGAATGACAAGCGGGTCATTAGTTAAAAACCTGATTAAGTAAGTCTCCTAGTATAAAGAATATTTTTTTTTATTTCTTAGAATTTGATCCAACTTTGCTTACGGGTTTGAATGTTTTTATTTTAGAAGGTGTTTGTTTACACGGTAGCTTCTGTTTTTAAACTCATTATATAAACATCATGTTTGGTGACATTAAAATGCAATTAACTATTTGTATGGAACCCATGTAATTTTTTTTATTGAAATATTGGTTCCTAAACTACTTCTCATGTCTGCCAAGTGAATAATTCACCTGGGCACTGTTCATTCAAAGAAGTGAACGGTGCCTAGATGAATTAAATTCACCTTGGCACGTGAACAGTATTAGGTGAATTTCACGTGGCATTGTTCACATGAATAGTATCATGATTATAATTACTTGACACTAATACCTCCACTATTCATTTGATTGCATTTGACCTGGTAAAAAATAATTTTTTTTAAATTATATTTTTCTCGAAAAACTTAAACACTATTTAATAACACTATATAAATTAGAAAAACATCGCATGATGACGTAATATTTATAGAATTTGATTGCAATTTTAATTTTGTTTCTGATGATATTTTACTTGATTTTGTTGCATTCTAAAAAGAAACCATGGAAACTATAATCCTTATCAGATGAATTTTATATATGATGAAATTATCGATAAATTAATGAAATAATAAAAAATATTTGATATAAAGTATTATTTATTAAATGATGTAATAATGATATTTAAATCTATGATATTTAAATTAAAAACCATCAATATTATTATATATGTTTTTTTAATTATTTTATAACCTTAATTTAAAAAGTATTTTTAATCAAATACATTAAACTATTTTCTATTCAATCTCAATTTCACTCATAATTTTAACTAAATATATATAAATACTAAACCAACTTCAACCAAAATTACTTTTTATAAAACAATTGTTTTCAAATTATAATTACAAAAGCTATCACGATACCAAACATATAATAAGTGGCCAAGATTAAGGATTAAATTGGAAACTTATTGTGAAATTATAAAATAAAATAAAAAGAAAGAAAAATATGTCAAGAACATGACACTCATGCACTAGCCTGTGTAGTGGTGTTTCTCGTCAACTTATGACACTAATGGCTATTTCTAGTAATCAATTAGAGAGTTTCTCTTGGAGTTATATTATTTTAAAAGGGATGATCATTTTTATCTAATGCGTGTCAATTAAAAGTTGGTTGAGGAGGACTGTTATTGTTGTTTTGGTTTTACATTTTTTTTCCTTTCTTCTCTTTTGAATTTTGCATTCTTTCGTTAGTTTAAGCTATAATGGGTTTGGGTTTGAGCCTACTAGACATCTCTTTTGGGGTTGATTTTAAGACCTTTTCCATCACCGATTTGGGCTTAGTTTTCTAGCTTATTTTGTTTTTATGCTGGGCTCAATTATGCCATCTATTTTTCTCCATATTATGCTTAGTTTTTCAACATTTTTTTCTCCATCTTGGACTTAATTTTGCATCTAATTTTAATGGGATAACAGTTACTTTAATAAAGAGTGTGTAAATGGAGAGTATGCTCAGATGGAGACATGGGTGTCTCATTGAGACACTTTTTTGTGAAGAAGATATTTTTCATGGAGATTGACAGAGAACTTTACTTGGAGATATTGTATGGATAATTTTAAAGATTTTTCATGAAGATCATTTTCATATAGAATATCTTTAGTTCGGGTTCAGTCATCCCCGTACCTAAATAAAGACCATATTATACATATATGGGTAGTTGCATATGATCGAAGAAGCTATTCATGCCTAAAAAAAATCACATGGAGATATATGAAGAATTTTCATAGAGAGATGGAGTTTACATATGGATATTTCACTTGGAGACATGTAGTTGATGTGTGGATACTTCACTTGAAGACATGAATATTTTGCATAAAGAAATAGAGATTTCATGTGGAAACATAGAGATTTTGTTTGGAGACATGGAGATCTGATATGGGATGTGTGAATTGTGGCATTTTCCTTTTCTCTCCTGCATAGCATTTCGACATGCTCCTTTCTCGAGCTGGAGTTGTCTGTGTGCATTAAGGGGTACATTTGGTAAAGATAATGTTAGAGCCATTTGTAAAGGAAGAGACAAGGCCTTGATTTGCTTTTAAATGGGTAACATAGCCTACATGAGCATTTTCTATTATTGTATTAGTTGTTAGAGATTTGATGGAGCTGGTGTATCTGCGAGAGAAGGCCTATGTCTTTCTCATATCCTGAAGTTTTTGGGTTGTCAATCATGGAAAGCGCTGGTAAAAAAAGGAATGAATAGACTTTTCTTCAATTCCCACAAACAACGCCACTAACAAAGTCAAGAAAAATTTTAAAGGAGTGTTTCCATGGTTGATGGGCTTTCCAGATTTAGTTGTTGAAGGTGACTGTTGAACTTGGACCTCAAAAACATCTACAAAACAAATCTCTTTATTTCCTAGGAGACCTTTTGATGCTTAAATTAACACTAATGTAGGAAAAAAGAAACCTTCGTGATGATATGTGTGTTTTAAGGAAATAAGCTAGAGATGATGAGAGCTAAAGGGGAGAATATAAACTCCTTTTTATCTCTTCGTGTGTTTATGACTAAGTTGAGCTCACAGCTTGTTGTTTAATAAATCTTCATATATCCATGAATCATGTGAATCTGCTAATTACAAAATCAATAGGATGATTACCTTTGTTATGGATGGTTGCACTATTGTTTTAGGTAATCATACTGTTATTGTAGACGATCGTATTATTATTATGGGTGATCACACTGTTACCATGTAAAGTGGAATATTTAGGTTGGCAGCTCTAGCATGAGCGTGTCTTAACACCATTTTATATGCTCATGTCGTGTTGAGAAGTCATGCTAGCATTAAACACAAAATTATTCAAGAAATGAAATAGAGAGGGTTAAGTCATCCAATACCCAATCCAGGCCCACACCTTGTGAATGATTGCTAGGGTAAGCCTTAACAAACCCACCAAGGCAGGGATGGGCTTGGAGCACATCCCCTTTAATTGATGACCTTAGGCAAGAGGCGATCACCTTTGAATTGGCTTTGGTTGGGAAGCTCTACGCATCAATTGTACAAAAATATGATGCAATATACAAGTATATATTCTCTTGCTTGGAGCGGAAGGTCATGCTTTCAAGTGTAAAGAAAAGCATAACCATTCACTCATTAGTAGAAAGATCAGAGTAGGGTTTGGCTTTAGAAACTGGGCATCATTTTCTGCTTTGTTGCATTGTCTCTTGTGACATGAATCCGATGATGTCATAAAGGAACATTGTGGTTTTGGATGCCCAATTTTGTATGGAATTAAAGCAACCCTGCCAATTATTTCTGACCTAATTGATCGCGAAGGAATAGAAGTTGGATATCCAGATGATCTGTGAAGAACAAAATCCATTAAAACTTCTAGATTCTTTTGGAGTTGGCCATTATTGTATCTCCGTTTAGTGATAGGCTCAGAAATACAAGAATTATATAATACACGAACACATAGTTGGAAGTTGGAACTCCAACTGTACAGCTTCTTCGACATTAACTACCAACAGGTCAATGTTCTCACACTCAGCTAACCCCTATTTTGTTGGCTTATTCACCTTGAACAAGAAATCCCTCAAGACCATTCACCGACTAAGCTTAAAAGTTAAGAAAGGCGATTGCTGGAGATATATGACATAAACTACCAACTTTAAGAACCTAACTTCAGAAATAAAAGATTAACAATAATATGACCAAATACACGGGGAAGAACTTGAACTCGGATTTTTTAGCCATGACTTTCAGAGACTAATACCAGCAAAATCCTTAACAGTGAAGCCAACCTTTTCAAACTTTCCTCTTTCACTGCTCTCTCTGAACTTCACATAATCTAAACAAACAAAGGACTCATAGATTCTCGCATTTCCTTCTCCTACTACTTCATTTGGTGCCATGACGACCTTCTCATCCTCGAAGCACCAAAAAAAGGCAAGAGAAAGACGGTTAACTGGCTTCTTCAAAACGATTCGGTGTTCTGATGATCTTAATTTCTCATTGCTCCAAGCTTGCAACAAATCTCCTATGTTTACCACCAAGGTTTCCTCACTTGGACTTATATCCATCCATTTCCCTTCCCTGGATTTCACCTGCAGGCCACCGACTTCATCCTGGTTAACGATGGTAACACAACTCATGTCTGTATGCATTCCAAGTCCCTCGACCTCATCTACCAAACCTTTCGGAGGATTGTAATTAATAATCCTCAGATAGCCATGGCAATTTTTGAATTCTGACTCATAATACTTATTGTCAAAACCCTCCTCCAAACTCATCAATAAAATCTCCACGATTCTCTTCGATAATTCTGTCATCTTGGTCCCATATTCTTGAAGTGCCGCTCTGTAAGGAAGGAAAAGGAAGCGAGAAAAACAAAACTCAAAAAATATGGAAACAATCAGGAAAGAACAGAAAATATAAACGCATAAAGAAATGGAAGTTTCAATTTGTATATCACCTGAATTCAAAACACTGTTGGCCAAAAAGGGTATCTGCGGAACTCTCGGCAGATGCAAAGAAGTTTGGTCCAAAAACTCGGAGGCACTCAAAGAAAGGAGAAGCGATGAAGTGAGGAGTGTAGGTGTTTATGGAAGAAGAGGGACCAAGTTCGAGTTTTGTCTCAGCAGGAAGGCCGAAGAGTTGCTGTGAAAGTGAATAGAGTTTGTTGTAAAGCTCTTTGGAGATGCCATGGTTGCTAATACGAAAAAATCCCCATTCTTGGCAAGCTTCAGCCAGTGAAGCCAGAGCAGACGGCTGTGGTGGCTGAGAGATATCTAGAATAGGAAGTTCTGCAGAATGGCACTCAGGCATTTTTCCTCGAACGTGGAGAGAAAATGTTTGGTTTGTCCAGTTTGATAGAGCTATATATCAATAAATGATTGGTTAGAAGAAAGAGGGAAATCATTTTCAACCTTGCTGATCAAGAGAAAATTGACAAAGAAAAGATAGAGAGAGAGAGAGAGAGAGGAGGGAAGGGCTACACCTAATATATATATTTATAAACTGATGCGACTAGAAAAACTGTGCTCTTTAGAGGTGCAATTCACTTGATTTTTTTTGTTACAGAAAGTTATGAAAATGACAAGTAGCTGATTCTTACTGATTGACCAGTATAAGAAATTAAGCTTTAATCAACCAAAATGATGTTTGAATCAAAGGCTACCACAAAAAGTTTCACTACGTATGAACAAAGAGATGATCATGGTTGCTAAGTATTATTTTTTTTCAAGTGAAGAAATGACAGACTGTTAGAGAGGTGCCCAGAACACATGGGATGATTTTCTTATACCGTGTTTTTGCATGGGTTCTAGAGCTTAAAATTATTGGTCAGAAAGCCTACCAGCACATCTGCTTGTTCATTAAGCTTGTGGAGTCTAGGGCTTATAAAACTAATAAATATCGGTCAAGACAAAAACGTGATTTTGTTGCCACCACTAACCCTAATATTCTTCTCCATCCCGAAATCTGTCTGCATACGATTGAGTGTGTCGCGGGTTCCGATCCAGGCAAGCCGGGTCTTTGCAAGAAACCGGGATGCAATTACAGGGGATGATAATGAATTGAAGTGCGGCTTGAGTTACCAAATCTTGTAATCCGCTGGAAGCAATTCATTGACAATTAACATGATGTTCTGGAAGATATACTAAAGAAATAAGACAGGGATTAAACTATACGTGCGATTCATGCCTGCCCACCAAGTTACATCACAAAACACAAATTAATAATTAAACAAGTATCACGCCTTACCAAAGAGTGATTAAATTAAATAGAAATTCTAGAAGAGGAAAGGGATATATCACATAATTACATGAGCTGATGAAATAAGAAACACTGATCAAAGAATTACATGATGATTGAATAGAGATTATTATTATTATTATTATTATTTCTAAAATATAATGCTCAAGTGTCACACACATGTTTTGATAAAAAAAAAAACTCGTCAATCGAGTTATAGATGTAACTAGTAGCATATAGATAATTGTTTTTTTTAAGTGATCATGATAGTCTAATAAAAAATATTTTTTTAAAAAATAAAATAAATTATAAAACTTAATTCTCAACCCATCAATATTAAAAAATGAAATATGCTAAAAAATAACCTAAAAAATTAAACTTGTCAACTCTAGTTAGCATGAAAAACTTGTAACCCCAGTAATCAGGGTTAAGTCAACTTGTAAGTTATACCATCAAACATATAACTCAAGTCATATGTTTGGAATAATTCGATAGAAAAAATAAAAAAAATAATTTAGAAAAACAATTTTAACTTGTATTAACTTGGATCATTATATCTGAAATACCTTATATAAAAAAACCATGAAACTCAATTCTTATTTAATTTAATGTTAAATGATAAAATTAAAAAAAAATTAATTACATAAAAGGATTCAAAATACAACATCACAATTAAAAAAATTATGATTAAAATTGAAATACCAAATAAATTTTATTTTTTATTAAATGGTGAAATCAGTGTTTGGTAACATGGTTGAACTATGTTTCTAAAAAATTAAAAAAAATATTTAATTTTTTTAATATTTTCATATCATTTTGATGTGTTGATATCAAAGATAATTTTTTTAAAATATAATATATATATATATATATTATTTTGATGCATTTATAAACAAAAAGCATTATCATACTCTCAAACACCCCCAAAATTAAAAAGAAAAATCAATTTAACCAAAAAAAATCTAAAACAAATTAAATGAATGATGATCAAATTAAAAATAATAATATATCACAAATTAGGATTGAATGATAAAATTAAAAATAAATTAAAATTTTAAAAAAATTTCAAGAATAAAAAAAAAGGACATGAGAGGAAATTTCAATAAATGAAAGGATAACTCTAAAATTTTGCATGACCAATGTGAATATCACAAGGAAACAAAAAAAAATTCATTAGCTATAAATTATATCATCAATGACAACAAATATTGCTTAAAAAAAAACCATCTTATAACAAAATTTTCAATAACACAATAGAAAGAGGATTTTGGCTCAAATATGTTCTCAAAGATCGCCAGCGTCTCTCACGTGAAAATCACTTTATATATATATATATATTTTATCTAACTTGATAATAGTAATAAAAAATATTGTGAAATTATAAAAAAAAATTCTTGAATGTAGTGTTAAATTTTTTCTTTCAAAAGCATTTTGGTTATTGCATTGTGTTTTTTAATTATAAAAAATTTTATTTATTTTTTATTAATTTAATAATAGCTAATATATCGTATGAAAAGATTTTGATGTGCTAGTAGATTTTAATTTAATAATATCTTCATTTTGAAATGATTATTTATGATTTCAGCGCTTGTCCTTCCTCTTTCCTTCTTTCCATTTCAAAACGACGTCATTCTTCCTCCTATAAATAAATTATCATCTCATCTCTCTCACAAATCGCTTCTTTTTGAACTGCAGAGAAAGAACCCCCCCCACCGCCCCCTTGCCCCCTCTCATACAAAAAGCAAACTTTTCTTATCCACACTCTCCATGACGATTTCACATTTCATGTCACATTAAGTTGGTTTGAAGCTTTACGTGCTAACTTTCCAGTAACGCACACAAACCGTTCGATAAAATCACCAAGCCAAACCATCTCCTGAATAACTATAATTTCTTGCTATTTCACTCTCACGCTTAAAGAATACCATTATTATGCATAACCAATTGATTTTTACGAAAATTTACCATCATGAACATGTAAGATTTCCCCTTTTTTAGGAAAACAAAAGGCCTGAAAGGGATTGTGTTATTCAAAACGATGCTTTTGAGCGACCAGAGGCCAAATTATTGGCTTTAGTTAGTGTGATTGGTGTTTTTTGTTCATTTAATTGTCCAAATTAAAAGAATTTTCTTATGTATTTTTTGATTAAGAGTATGTTTGATACTGTGATAGTGGTTGTTTTTTAAATAATTTTTTGTGCTCAAATACATGCCAATAATATTTTTTTATTTTTTAAAAATTATTTTTAAAATGATTCAAAATGTACAAATTATATTAAATTTTTACAAAAATAAAAAATAAAAAAAATTAATTTTTTTATAAACACAGGTTCAATCACATTCTCAGATAAACCTTAAATATGGTTTCGAGCTTAAAGTTCAGGTCTTGACTATTTTGCTTGGTTTTTTTTTTTTTTTTTTAAGAAGGATTCTTGTATATTATTTGATCAAGTAGAACAGAAATATTATGTTGTGTTGTGGAGTGCTATGGCTTCGAGTTTTGTCAAGAATGGGAAGTATAAGGATGGTATTTATTTGTTTAGGAGAAATGCAGAGTTAAAGTTTGTAGGCTACTGGTGCTTGAGATGATCTTAGTGAGTTGTTAAGGAAAAGAGATTTGTAGGTTGTTGATATAGAATGTCTTTCTCAAATGTACGATATGTTCATTGTGTATGCAAAATGTGGGGAATTGGAGGGCTGGATTTGGGTTTTTATGGGAGGTTGGAAGAAGGATTTGATTTCTTGGAAGACAGTAGATTCTTGGTCTTGCTGAGAATGAGTTTTGAGAATGGAAGTTCACCAATTAAGGGATATGGGTTAGATTGATGAGGACTTGAGGGCCTGGAAGCATGTTGGATTGTGGGGTAAAGCTCAATGATGTCGTTTCTCTCTCTTTTCAATCTGCCCTTCGTCCATGTGGGCTAGAATGTATGGGTCATGACTTGTTTATTTCATTTAAGAAAAATTATGGTCGTACTCCAAAACTTGCACATTATGCTTGCATGATGGATCTGCTAATTTGGCAAGGAAATGTTGAGGAAGCTCTTGAATTTGAAACAAAATGCCAGTGGAGCCTTTAAAAGAATCTAGGATCTCCTCTTGCCATTTGTAGATCTAGAAGTTGTGGGTCAATGTGGTGGCAGAATTTGTGGGAAAATGGCTTAGTGCCTTGGACCAGGAAAATACCATTTATCATGAGATTTTGTTAGACTTTTATGCGGAGGTAGATGGGACTATGTGGCGAGGCTCAAAATGTTGGCAGATGGCAAAAGATTAATGTAGAGAGCAGAATGCAGATAAATGATTGTCCACACAAGCATTTCCAATTCCTTAATATCAACAGGTAATTGGTCAGTTGATTTCATGTTTCTTCCCTATTCATTACATGGTTCATAATTTCTAAGGATGAGAGTTAAATGGCTTTTTCTTATACACCCTGATTGTATAATTTATGCTGCTCGGATGCTGATATTAAAATGATGGTCATGAATTTTGGAATTACAATCTTGGACTGTTTCTTCATTTGTCTCGATCATAAGAATTTTGAAATGGTCATTGAATTGTGTATTTCTGTTGGGTGAATTTTCAGTAATCAGTTCAGAAAGGAGGTATACTGTAAATGTAAGGGAGAGTTAATTAATTAGAAGGTACTTGATGATCCACTTGAGTAGGTGACCATTGAAAAGGGTTCTAATTATAATGGTTTCAGTCTTCACATAGAACAAAACCTAAAAATCTACGTATTACTTATCATGCAATATATAACTTTCGTCAATCAGTATGCATTCAAGCTATGAAGTTAATTAAACTGTAGGTCGGGTAAGAAGACCTCTGGAAGCTCTATGTTAGACCACACTAGGCATATGATTTAAAACATAAAATTTGAACTATGCTAGGCCACAGTTTCACTCTGCTCTGGAACTACAAAATGTTGTTCATCATAACAGTCATCAGGTAACAATTTATGAAACTCAAGATTTGATTTCAGGGATTCATTTAAAACAGCTTTAGCCACTTATTTTGTTTTAACTCCTTTGACAACTCAAAGTGCTATTTATTTAAACTTCTTTTTCCTCCTTTTAATCTTGACCGTGAATACTTGTGTAAGTCGTAAAGTAAATGAAACTTTTGTTCTGAGGAATAATAGATAAGATTGACAGCAGAAACTATGGCAGGGTGGTTTTTTCTACCCTAAAAGTAATTGCAATGAGGAATTTCATCTAATAATACTCTCATAGGTGTAGTGTAGAGACTTGATTTCTCAATCCACTAACCAGTTTGTCTTCTTGTGATTTTATTTTGATGTTGTTTTTAATTTATGTTTCGTTTGTGATTTAGAATTTACCTATGAAGCATAATAAAAGAGGGGATTAGTAGAGGAACAAAGGAGAGATTAAGGATTGGACTCCAATTCATTGCTAATGTAAGCAAACATTTTTAAGTGACATCCATCAATTTCTTGCGCATCAGTGGATTTGATCACTGATCTTACATAAAATCACCATCTTTGGCAGAAAGAAGTACTCCCAGGTGAAAATTTTCATGGTGGAGGTTCTGGCTTTATCATATTCAGAGAAATACTAAAAATAATACAGGAAGATTAGAAGTATATTAATTTGATCATAAACTTGAATCATAGTCCAAGGAAAAGCTTCCTCACGAAATCAAGATGGATTGAGTCCGTGGGAATTGGATCATATTTCGGTTATCAATGGAGAAAATGTTTCCGTCCAGGAAATCTGTTCAGAACTCATCAGAATATGTTCCTCATTGTAGTTTTCATATTATAAGTTATAATAAGAAAAGCTAAAACATGTGGGAAAAGCATGCTGTTTTTTTCACAAAACTCAATTGATTGTTGTAGTATTTTTACACAACTTTTTTTAACACATGATTTTCTTTTTTTTTTCCTTTTTTTGTTATGATTGTTTTTAAAAAAATTCTTATCAATTTTATTTTTTAATATAGAAATAGTTGAGAATTTAATTAAAAAATCAATATTGATTTTTTAATTAAATTCTCAAATATAGAATTCAATTTTTAAGTTTTGCAACATCAGGTTCTCTCCCCGTGTTACATATATATGGTCAACTTAGAAGCTTCTGAATAGTCGTTTCTGTACGAGTACTTTCTTTTAGTGACTATGGGCAACGGGTCTGAAAGTTGTAGCCTGCATCTGTTCAATGGCTGAATGGACAACAATACCTTCATTGAGTCCTTGGTTGGTCAATTTTGCTTGGGAATACTTTTTTTTTTCCTGGTAATTTTGTATGGAAAGGTAGACTCGTTGTTTTGCACGTAAAGTATGTTCATGCATTTGCTTAGTAAAGAAATATTTGACCTGATAATCTGGAGATTTTGCTTCTTTGCCAACCCTATGGAATAGGGAACACATCTGCAAAATGGGATGCACGTCTGTCTCAGAAGTCACGACCCATTTGAGAAATTCTGTGTTTCACAAAAAAATGTTATCAGGAAATGGATTTGTTTTCAAATTGGTACAAGTTTTTCTTTAGAACGATGGCGAGAGTTCATCAATTATACACCAAGGATAATGTATTCCACATGTCTTCAAAGCTAACCTCCGACCGAGCTAACAACTATTTCTTATTAAATTCTAACGTAGACAACTAAGGGGGTTGCATGTTCTTTCTTTCCTTCTTTTTTCTTTTTCCTTTTCCCTTTCTTGTAGGGAATAAAGTTGAGGTGTAATGATATAGATGTTTAAGAATGAGGTTATTTGGTTTTTATACAGTAGTTAATCACATATACATGTTAATATTTCATTTTTCATAGCCTAGAAAGTGAAAGTCCTGACATCTACCATTAATGATAAAAGTCCTCACATTTACAAAACAACCTTTTTTTTTTTTATGGGGTTTAAAGATTTCCATATGACAAATAAATGACTTTTAAATAGAGAATTATATTAAATAAAAAAAAGCTTTAAATTTCAAAAACAAGGATGTTTATTTTTGTTTGTGTGATAAATATTAGAGAGTAATATAAAATTATTCTTGAGATCAAATCTAATAGTTAAAACTATTGAGCTGAAATCTAGATTTTGTTGTTTTGATTAAGCGAGGAGATTAAGGAATTATTTTCTTTGAAGTATTTTAAATTTAATAATTTGTCGGATTCACTTGTTGACAGATTACCACCCTGTTATTGAATTTTTTAGACAAGATTTTAGCTTTTTTCACTTGGTGTAAAAAAAACCTGATTATGAAGTTGTATTTGGACACCTAAATAAGGGGTTCGTAGCCATTTTAAAAGTGTTGTCAAGTTTCATTTCCAATTCGACAATCTGGTATTGCCCGCTCGGAGAGATACAGGGTCTTTGATGTCGTAGATTTATAAGTGAACAAAAGGGCACGTTCATTAAACAAATGGAGAGTAGGATTTAGAGGTCGTATAGTAAAAGGCTTTCAACTTTGAGGGATCTCAAGTAGGCAAAAAACGAGGGGGGAAACATGGATTTTTTAGAAACTCTTGCCGGTATCTCATGGCTTCTGGTTCACATGGCAGATTTATGACCCAAATTTATGAATGAACAAGTTGTCTTTCTTCTTCTGTTTTTTCTTCCCTTTTGAATTATAGATCAGACCGTCTTAATCGCTTTCCAAAAAAGAAAATTAAAAAAAATGGTCTTAACTGACCAATTATGTCCCTAAAAGTGTTTTATAACCCTTAAGGTGATTCGAATCAAAATTCATCCTGGCATTTCCTGCAATTCAAGATGGTAGACTTGCCATTAAAATAACTCAAAATGATTCGTTGAATTTCTCTTATACAACATTTATTATTCACCGTGTACTCAGCACCATATAATGACGCATCGGATACCCATAAATATCCATGTCCACCGTATAAATCTTCATCTCATATCAAGAAACACAACAATCCAACGGTTGAAGTTTTTTTTTTTTCTCCTGATCTCTTAAGATCACAGAGGTATGAGTGCTTGTCTAGCGAAAGTGTACCTTTTGGAAAGAAAAGGCTACAAGAAATAAAGAAGAGGAGAAGCCTAGGAAGTAAGGAAGTGTTCCAGACGGTACTCATCAATATTCAGCTTACTAGCAAGTGTCATCAGCTATTACAAAATTCAAATTTTCCTTGTTGAAGGTAAGTTCAAAGGAAAGGAGTTGTTATTGGACCGTTGCTTTTTGTAATATACCGTTGTCTTTCGATTTTCAAATTTCTGTTTGTTCATTTCTAAAAGATGGAATTTATCAAAGACTGGCTTCTGTTACAAGTTTTGCAGAAAATTCAATGCATGATTACGTATCCTGGTAGCAATAACGACTCGTGATCAAGCCCTTTTGCTTTTTTGTAGCCAGAAAGGAGAACGCTTCTTTTTCTCTCCCTGCTCTTTTGTTTCTTTTCTTAGTAATCCTTTCTTCTTCTTCTCTCAATCATAAATTCTGAATTTTAAGCCAAATCCCGGGTGAAAGTATCGGATTCGAGTATTCCTAGATTCCCATCTGTGGATTGTGTTTGGCAATGATCAAAAGAAGTTTCCCAAGTCCACTAAAAGTTCTTAACACTTCATGGTTATCTTGCAGATTTCTGAGCAATTACGCCACAAGTACTAGACTTTAAATGGATAACTCATCGAATTTTGACGAAATTTCTGAGCCCAGTTATCAACCCTCACCTTCTTCTTTGGATCAAAATGATCAATCAACCGTGGAAACTCCAGTGTACTCAACAATAAGTGGTGATTCTTTCATGTTTGGTCGGACTTATTCAGAGACCTCAGCCTTTTCTGATCCCATAGATGATAACAGCTATTCAAGTGAACCTTCTCCTTCTCACTGGCCTGTAACCAAATCTGGAGCACAAAACCAGGCTATGTTTGTAAGACGAGAAATGAAGCAACACAAGCAAGTTGCGGATGACAAGTTGGATGATCAAGAACCAATTGACTTAGGTGGGGTTACATATGATAGTTTATCTTCTTGCTGAAAAATCTGTCCATGTAATGAACAAGACGGTAACAATTTTTTGCTTAATTATGGCAGAACTGGAGACGATGAAAGAAAGATTCTCAAAGCTCTTGCTTGGCGAAGACATGTCAGGAAGTGGCAAAGGTGTCTGCACAGCTGTTACTATATCAAATGCCATAACCAATCTCTATGGTATGTATGACATCACCTTGATTTATTAAATTATATGGTTCTTTCTTTCATCCAGTTCTCCATCATTGCTTATCTTTGATGCTTCCTGCAGCAACTGTGTTTGGGCAAAATTTGAGATTAGAGCCACTGAAACCTGAGAAGAAATCGATGTGGAAGAGAGAAATGGATTGCCTTCTTTCCTTATGCGATTACATAGTAGAATTTACCCCCAAGTCTCAGAATTTACGAGATGGGACAGCTCTTGAGGTGAAGTTTCGTTAACTACAACCCAAATTTCAAAGGACTTTGTCCTTGCTTATCTCTAACATGATTGATTTGTCTTTCAGGTGATGGAAAGTAGAACAAGATCAGATATTTACATCAACCTTCCGGCATTAACAAAGCTAGACGCGATGCTCATAGTATGAAAAGCTTTCTTTTGCAAGGGATTAGAACAAACTCTGTTTTCATTTCAGTGTCGCATATTCATTATAACTTGGATTTTACTTGACAGGAAGTACTGGATAGTTTCCAAGATAGAGAATTTTGGTATGCAGAACAAGGAAGCATGTCATCGAATTCAACTAGTTCGGGCTCATTTCGCAGAGTTGTTATTCAGCGCAAAGAGGAGAAGTGGTGGGTGCCAGTCCCATGCGTCCCATCAGATGGCCTCTCTGAGAAGTCGAGGAAGCACTTGCGCCACAAACGTGACTGTGCATATCAAATTCACAAAGCTGCCATGGCCATTAACAGTAGCATTCTTACTGAGATGGAAATTCCACACTCTTACATGGCATCTCTTCCAAAGGTTAGCCTTCTTGCTAATTAAATAACTTCACAAAAATGTAATGAATCTAGATTTCGAGGTCTCAGAGTGAAGATGACTAGCTTCCATTTTCCGAAAAAGCACTATGAAATTATCTCATTCATTTAGGCTTTAATGAATAGCGAAGACATGTTCCAGTATTGACAGTACGTTACACCAAAATGTTTTTATTTCAGAGTGGAAGAGCGAGTCTGGGGGACACGATTTACCGTTACCTGTGTACAGCAGACGGATTCTCCCCAGACCATCTCCTTGACTGTCTCAACTTAGCATCAGAACATGAAGCACTTGAGCTTGCAGACCGAGTCGAAGCTTCAATGTACACATGGAGACGCAAAGCATGCCTAAGCCACTCAAAATCCTCATGGGACATGGTAAAAGATCTCATGTCTGACGTTGACCGAACTGATAAAAATCATGTTCTAGCGGAAAGAGCCGAGACCTTGCTATTTTGTTTGAAGCAGAGATACCCTGAACTTTCACAAACATCCTTGGACACTTGCAAAATCCAGTACAATCGGGTAAGTTGAGTAATCATTAATCTCACTGCACAATATCAAGTTTATTATTTTTTTATACAGAACTAAATGGAAAGATAAATATTGCAGGATGTGGGACAAGCAACACTAGAGAGCTACTCAAGAGTTCTAGAAGGGTTAGCATTCAACATTGTTGCTTGGATCGAAGATGTTCTTTTCGTGGACAAGTCAGTGAGAACCCAAGATCAATAGAAACCGCATGAGTTTCAAACATTAGTGAAATATAAGATATCTTAATCAAGGAACTCTATCCCAGATCATTGTCCAACAACTTTCTGTAACGCGCAAGTTTTGTAAGGAATAGAGTCACGAGTCTAAGAAATTCCATGTACTTTTTTGTGCAAGTTAAAGGCAGTAGTTCTTTCATAGGAAACATTTTCTGTACTGACTCAGATCTTTTGAGCAAGATATGTACATTCCGCATCCAGTTGATATGTTAATTCTGAAACCTCAAGAATTTTGTCTTCGTGCAATCGAGCTTTCAATTCACGGTTCTTTTCCCCCACATACAACTTTGAAACAGGAAAGTAAAGATCAACTTTTTCCAGCATTAATTGATATGCAATCCATGGAGATAATTAGAGCAAAGGATGATAAAAGAAAACAGGAGTAATGAAACCCATATTATATTCATAGCATCATCAAATCCAATAAAAGTCTGCAATTCAGGCAACCCTCCTCACCCCTTAAATATCTAGTGATATCAACAAAAGTCATGCTAATGGGCCGCCACTACCACTCTGTTTCACACATTAGTCAATGAACCGCTCTTGAGTCTTAAGCGTAGCAAGGGTCGTTTTCTTGGAGCAGAAGAAGATCGCAAAGCATCAATCTTGGATTTGCATTTGTTACGGTCCCCTTTGTTTTCTTCCAAACACTTCTTCAGTGCTTCAGTCCCATCTTTAGACAATTTCTTCTTTGCGCCATCATGAGCTCCAGGACTATCACCGCCACTCTCTCCCTTCTCACCATCCATTGTATCTGAATGATCATTCACATTCCACATAAAAAAATCATCAAGAAAGGTTATTGTACACAATTTTTCATTTTAGAGAAAGAAAATAAAGATCTTTTATCAATAAAAGAAATACAGAAACCTGATTCTTTCATGACTACTTGATTTTCTTTCTTAATACAAACAGAGTACTCAGGGAACTTGGTACTGAATTATGTTATCAGAAAACTACGTAGTTGGTGAACTTACTTGATTTGAGTGAGTTGTGATTTAGGGTTTTCCAAGTAGGAAATACTGGAGTAATTTCAGGGCTGTAACTATAGTGAAGTCACAGGGTGTACAGTGCAGAATATATTAGAGAAAAACAGACAAAGGGACTGCCAACCAGTCGCACACCACGCGTTAGGTATTAACTCCCTGTTTCTTTGTCCAGTTCTCTAACAATTTGTCTCTTTCGGATGGGAGCCTAAATAGATATTGGTTAAAATTTAATTTTTTTATTTAAAATTATTTTTTTTACATATATTTTAATAAAAAACAATTTAAAAAACAATAACTATACTTTCAAATATCTCAAAAGTTAAAGCCATGTATGTTATCTTATGGATGTCTTTTATAAATAGTTTCATCATAAATTTTATTTTAATATCTAAAATTTTCTTTTAATATTTCTTCTTAATTTTCTTGGTTATCAATAATATATTTTTTAGAATTTGAACATACTTGTTGTAATTGTCAAAAGCAAGTACTAATTGTCAAAAACAAGGACTAGGTATGCAATTTAGTAAAGATAATATAAATAAAGCGATAGTTAAAACATGAGAAGTAAACTATAAGAATCTAGTTATTACACTTTAATTATTTTCTTTAACTATTGTTATTCTATTTCTTCTCAAATTACAATTCCTTAGTTAATAGGTTATTAATAAATTGGTATCAAAGATGCATGTACTAGATCAATAGTAACAAAACAGCAACAAATGATGATGGAAAACAGAAAAAATCAAAGCAATAGAGGAACACATTAGAATGTTTAATGAACAAATATAAAGCATTTGCCAGGAACAACAATATTTCATAGCCAACAACCAAAAGCAATGGTTGGAACAATCCAAAAAGAATGAACATATTAATTTGTAAATGAAACTTATGATGACTATTTTTAAGTCCTTGATGATTAGCTAAGAAGAAAAAAGTCCTTAAGAAGCAAAAATAGTAAGAAGGGATAGTTCAACTTCTAAAGAAATAAATCCTAGCCAAAAGGTTATAATTGTGGTAAAGCCATTAAAAACTATAAAAAAATTATAGAATTGAGTAAGATGTGGCATTATTTAAAGTGGAACTATTAAGAAGAAACCTAAAATGATGGATTAGAAAGCACAAGAAATGATTCAAGATGCACTTCACTTCAATGCATTAATTAGTAGAAATAGTTACTTTGTATCTTAAAGAGAAGACTGAAATATGATGTAAAGGACTTTTGTCACGAGATAATGATCTAGCAAATTAGAAAGAGTTTTCCAAAGCAATCTATGTTAGGTTTGGTAGCAGAAATGATGTAGTGGAAAAGTTTAATAAATTAAAGCATGATAAAAGGGTGGAGAAATATATAAAATGATTTTAAGAACTTAAATGTTTGATAAATACCCTCAATTTATTAATACTATAATCTTATTATATTTACAGTTTCAATGCTAGGCTCAAGGATGGTAGTAAATCAATGCTCAAGATTCTTGAAACAACAACTTTAACATATGTTTTTGATCAAGCTAGATGAAAAGAAAAACCCAATAATGCTTTAGCTAAAAAGAATATATTTGTTCTAATAATTACTTAATCATATATTATAGGAAGATAATTGGGTAATATAAGATAATTAGGTAATATATTACTTGAGTCTTTTATTCATTCTAAAGCAAAAGTGTCATGCAGTTCAAAATGACTTTCTAAAATATTACATGAAGAAATAAAAAGGTTGGAACAATGTTTTAGATGTGAAGAGAATTATACCTTTAAAAATCAACATATTATGAATGGAATAAATATAATATAAGGAGTGGGGGATGATAGGAAAGAATTCTTAGGTTTGGAAAATGATAATAGTAATGAAATTATAGTAGAAAAAGGCAAAGTTAAAAAATATAAATTGTATTTAAATGTCTTATATTATAGTTGTACACGTAACAATAATTAGAAATAATTGCCAAGAAAGTATCTTATCATTTTAATTGATAGTGACAACACACATAACTTTTATTGATAAATATATTATAAATAAAATCATGAGAGGATTATTATAATTGTTATAATAGCAGCTAATATAAATGTCATTAGGTGTAACGTCTACAATTCCAAGTTTATATAATTTAAGCAAGGATATGAATTTCAAACATATTTAAGAATATTGAAATTGGACAGATGTTATATGGTATTTAAGGTCAATTAGTTGAGTATCTACTCACCAATCTTATTATACTTCATTAAAATAAAGTTATCATTTATAAAGGATGGAAGAATGATTGGATTAAAAGGAACAGTAGAAAAAGCAAGATTATAAATGATCTCAATTACAAGACATATAAGTATTTGAAGGAAGTAGTTTATGGTTTAAATGGACAATTCTACTCTATAAAGATGTTTAAAAAACCAAAACAAATTATGCAATATTCCTCTAATACATAGAGCAAAGTTGGTCAATATTAAACTTTATTAAAGCTCATTTGTATACAAAAATAAGATAGAAAGTTTGGTTAATGAGATGTTTTAAAATAGAATTATTCAACCAAGTTGCACACCATTTGTTTCTCTTGTTTTATTAGTAAAAAAAAATAGCAACTCAATAACTAGATTAGAAAGAATAAATTTTGCATTTCATTATTTATTGACCTAATAAATTAACTGCATGACTCTCAATTCTTCTCAAAATTAGATTTAAGATCTAGGTATCATCAGGTGATAATGCATGAAGATATACAAAAGATAACTTTAGAACTCATCATGGGCATTACGAGTTTAAGGTAATGTCTTTAGGCTAAACCAATGCATTGATCACATTTTAAGCCTTAATGAATCAGGTACTAGTATAGTTATTGAGTAAGTTTGTATGAATATTCTTTAATGATATTTTAATATATATATATATATATATGAGTGTGTGTGTGTGTTCTAAAATTATATATCAATTATTTAATGATGGTACTGGAAACTTTAAAAGATAATCAGTTGTTTGTTAAGTAATCAAAATGTTGTTTTTATGAGCAACAAATGAAATACATAGGATATATAATCTTATTAAAAGGTATAGCCACTAATTTTAGAAAAATAAAAGTTGTAAAGAATTAGCCTATTCCATACTCAGTTAAAGAATTAAGAGGGTTCTTATAAAGATTTGGAATTATTTGTAAGCTTTTAACTAAACTATTAAAAAAGATCATTTTAGCTGAAATAAAAAAGTTTATGAGGCTTTTTTACATACTAAAAAAGCATTATGTAAAACTCCAATGTTAAATTTTTCAAACTCAAAAGAATCTTTGTATTGGAGACTAATGCATGCCCAATAAAATTAGGTGAGACTTAAGATAAGATGGGTGGCCATTTATCTTTTTTATAGGTCCTAAATATAAAGAATTGTCAATTTATGAGAAAGAATGCATGGCTTTATGAAAAGATAAAGATATTATTTAAATTATGATCAGTTCATTATCAAAATTAATCATAAAAGTTTAAATCATCTTTTAAAATAAAAGATTCATACTCATTTATAAAAAAAAAAGTGTTCATTAAATTATTGGGACAGAGATAACATATCTAATATACAAAGAGCAAATAAAATGTGGTATTTGATTCCATGTAAAAAAAATTGATTGTAAGAAGAGTTTGATAGCTAAATATAAAATAGTTTGAAAAAACATTAGAAATTTATGAGTCGTTTATGTATTAATACCAACATTTTATAACGAGATAAAAGAAACTTATATCAATGATTTTTAGTTGCAAGGAATTATTGCTTAGAGAATGTTGAATGCAAGTAATTTGGTAGAGTATATTTTTATAAAAAACATTTTAAGATACAAGTATAGAATAGTAAATAGAAAGGAAAGAAATTTTAGAGATATTTTGGTTACCATTATACATTATTCAGATCGGATTTCATAAAAGGACTATCATAATCAAAGGAAAATGATATCGTAATGGTGATTGTTGAAAGATTCACCAAGTATAGATACTTCACTTGTATTAACATAATTTTTTTTCTGTTCAAGGTGTGGCTCAAATATTCCTAGATCATTTCTAAAGGTTGATAAAGATAACATCTTCACTGACTTATTATGAAAGAAATTGTTGGACGTTAAGTTGTTAATGAGCTCTTATCATCAGTATAAATGAAAAAATTGAATTGTCAAATCAATATTTAATATGAGTGGCTTCATTGGTTATCATTAGTTCAATGATGGTGCAATTCCAACTTCTATTATACTATTAATATGAGTCATTTTCAAGCTTTATATCGTTATCCTCCGTCGAATAGGGAATTAATTACACAAGAGATTACTTCAGTGGCTGTGGAATATGTAGTTCAACATGGATCAATTATCATAGACATAATTAGAAGCAATTAGACACAAAATAAAACAGATTGCTGACAAAGAAAGAAATGAGAGGGAATTTGAGGCGAAAGACTTGGCATACTTTAAGCTACAACCTTGTATACAAACTAATGTGGTCTTAAGAAAAAAATATTTAAGTTGAAACTACCAGGTTGTGTTGTTCATACATAATTGTACAAGAGATTAGATTAGTAGCATACAGGTTTCAGCTACTAGAAGGTTCCACTATCCACCCTATATTCCATGTCTTCGCTAAAAAAGAAAATGGGAAACAATGCAATAGTTTACTTAGTATTGCCAGGGTAGATGAATATGGAAGAGTAGAAGTATATCCATTGGCCATTTCGGACAGGAAAATTATAAAGAAAGACAATCAAGTTATGGTAATGGGGCTCATGCAATAGTTCAACATGTTCAAAGATAATGATACAGGGGAAGATTTGGAGGAACTTACAAATCAATTTCCTAATTATTGCCTTGATTCTTAGCGAAAAGAATCTTACAGAGAAGAGGAGTGTTACAGGACTTCGACTTAATTGCCAGAAGAGATGATTGAATTACTACAAGAGAGAATTGAACAACTTAGAGGGGATAAAACAAGTTGTAGCAGGACACCAATAACAAAAGGCAGCAGTCAACAGTTAAAGAGAATCGCGCATGAAAATGAATTAGTAGCTAGAAATCCCGTCAGAAGTTAAGTAGTCGTCAGTTAGACAGAGGAGAATAGATTGTATAAATAAGACAGTTGTAAAAAAATGAGAAGCAAGCAATATCACCTGGTTCTGTATTACACTCATTCTTTACTTCTACTCTTCTTCTGTATCTTCTCAAATTACAATTCCTTTGTTAAGAATAAATCTCAATTTCATGTCAAGATGTACTTAATTATAGATTAATTAAACATGAAAAAAGATACTACATAACATATATTTGTGGGATCTAAAGGGGGGAAACCAATGAAATTGAAAGAAATTTTTTAAAAATAAACACACAAATCTCAATATTCTTAAGCGAAGGACTTGTGATTGTTTGCCCTTAAACCCCATTAATATAAGTGCACTCTTAACTAATGCCACGTTAGATATATTACTTCTAATTACGAGACGAGATATGAATATTATTCATCAACTGGGAGATACTGAATGAAAATTTTATAACCTTCACCTTTTGGAAGCTATTTTCTCAGGACTTGGAAAAGGTTAGGAGAACATCATGGAAAGAACCACTGTTAATGCGAGATGGGGAGCTTCACTGCCTCTATCGTCTCTGGTAATGGAGAACAGAAGTGCCCAGGATGGTCAATATTAACATGCGGGCCTTAGCGTGAGGAGCTATATATACCCTTCCGGTACAGGATCCGTCAGGACTCGGGAGGTGTTAGCTAAAGCTGTTGAAGCAATAACGAAGGCCTGCGTTTATATAAATAAATAAATAAAAACGGATCGATCTCTTTTTCCTCCATTAAAACTGTCCAGGAAACACAAACAGGCAGAATTAACAAAAAGAAAAGTAGTGAACACAGTTTCTGTCTTCTTTTGTCCTTATTGCGGCAAGACGTGGAATCGTGTTGCTCAATCATGTTGGTGTCAGAAAGAAAGCTATGAAATCCTAGAACTTCACAGCAATAGACAGAACAATGTTTCTATCCCTAATTCACCTTCAATAGATAGACTCTCAACCGTTTGATGAGGATAGCTACATGAATCTTGGCTAGCATGACCAAGATAATAAGAGAATAATCTGAATGAGTAGAAATACCACATCGCATATTTAAGTTAGCCCAGTGACATTTCAGTCTGAAGGATGATTAACAGAAATCGATGAACTACAATCATCCACATCAGTTGCATATTTCGTTGGCGAGGCGAGATGTACAGAACCAAGCAGGAAAAAAAAGACCGAAGAAATTGATGGACAAATCGCACATGTACTGATCAAGTGATCTTCAAAGCAATACAATTTCGTTCTTTCATTTTTTAAGAAGCTAAAGGCCAGTAACCATTTATGAAGAAATTGACAAGGCAGTCCCTGAGAGATCAACAATTTACATCACGTACATCCACAAATCGGTGGACCATGGATGTGAACAGGAAGAAAACATAAATGTCCAACATGAAATTACAAGCACCAACACTAACACCAAAACGATGAGACCCATGGTTTCTGCGCTATGCAAGCGGGAATAGATACAGGCCAGCAAATAGTCTTACTACGCACTTCACAACAGAGACTCAGAACTCCAGAGGTGCCGGTACCTCTTGTCAATCCCCTTGACCAATCTCCATTTTTTGAAGTTTGGGTAACCTTAATCAGTTGGTCGATAGATTAACCAAACAACTTGTATAGATGCATTGGGGAAAAACAGATCATCACACCACTTGTTTTTTCTGACAGTTCGAAGGTAAAAAATATAACTGATACTAAAACCAAAAAAATCATTGGTCTGACAGAACAACAAAACCAGGCAAATACATCATATTAATCACCATTTTAGATTTAATTTTAAATTCAGCCAACATTCAATCCAGATCTCAATTGGAATAAAATAATGAACAATGAGGTGAATTATGAGCGAGAATCCAACACCTAATCCAGAAACCTCCTAACCTAACATGCATGATTGATTAACATCGACAGCAAATACAAATTTTAACAAAGCCCTTTGTTCCAAAAAACGACATTGCAACCTTTCTAAAACACAACAAATAAATACACTCCACGCATCAGAGCATGCAAATATACAATTGTATTTATTGAACACATGCATAAATGAGAGAGAGAGAGAGTTGCAACAATAGATTGATGCCAATGAAAATGCCACAGGTCATTCTCTAGGATATCTTACCATGATCAATTGCAAAGTAAAAACAGTTATAGGATATTTTACCATGATCAATTGCAAAGTAAAAACAGTTATAAGGATATTTTACCATGATCAATTGCAAAGTAAAAACAGTTATAGGATATTTTACCATGTTCAATTGCAAAGTAAAAACAGTTATCTCATATATACAACAATACTCTGAACTGCACCTGGATAATACAGCCCAGATTGTGGGTGATTAAAAGGTTAGTAGTTGAGCAGGACCAAGACCTGGTGGGGCAGGTTGTGTAGGAGCGTCATCACTTTCTCTATTTCCACCAGCACCCCCACCCCATCCTGCACCCCCACCCCTCCCCTCTAAAAAACCACCCCTACATACAGCTCCCTTTTCCATCAAAGACAAGAACGAGGTAGAATCTTGATGCCAATTTTGTGTGACAGGTGAAAGCATTAAATTACCTGTTGAGGGGGATTTGAGCACTCCAGAACAAAATCAAGAATGAAGTTCATGTCAGTTGTCAGGGGGAGGGGGCACGGCGCGGCGCTGCTCTCCAAGAACAAAATCAAGAATGAAGTTGAGGTCAGCTGTCATCATCCACAGCACCAATGTAGGTGAGGTCAGTCCGCCTCACCCTGACAGCCCCTTTAAGCCAGCTGGAAGCACGAAGATTAGCATGGTCACTGCTGCCAATCACGGAAGTGTTGCTTGAAGATAAGCCAGATCCAGTGCCATCTTCCAACAATGTCCATGGATCAATCTCCATATCATTATCAAGTTGCAGTGGTAGCGGAAGTGGCAGTGGCTTGGATTTTGTTGATATGTTATTTGCAGAGCGTGCCAAAGGAGCTGGATTTTTCTGAGAGTTATTTCCATTTAAAACCCCTGAAATTGCAATGCTGGGTTGAAGTGAAGCAACAGCAGCTGTGGGGATAGGTGGTGGCTGGCAAGAGACAAAGTATCGAACAGAAGGTAAAAGAATTGGCATTGCAGCTTGGATACGCAGTCGAATTGTGCCGGGCAGCTTCATACGACCTAAATCATTCTGCATTCACAGCAATGATATGGGTGTTGGGTTATACCCTCATAGACAACTAAAATAACCATTTAGTTCTTTTCTCTTCTTTTATTTGATTTTAAGTATCCAACATCAAAACATGGATGTACTGATGAGAAACAGTGAGCCTTTATTTTTATTTTTTTTAAGAAGTAATAACTAGAAACAGTGATCAAATTTAAGTATTTTGCAAAGATGAGAGAAGAGATCAACCAAATGGTGGAGCTGAAGTGAAGGGAGATCTCGCAATAAGAACCTCTGAGTTTATCCGAAAACAAATAAATGGAGATTGTGGATCACTGTAAACTGCCCCACCTTATTTGGGACAGACACGGTTCAGTTTAGTTGTAGGTAGAGAGAGCAGAATGAAAAAGAAAATTGGATGAGCAGAACAGAAAATAAAATTGGATGAAGATTCCAGAGAGAGGAATGGAAAGAGTTTTTTGCACCCATTCTAACATTTTTAAAACCAGCCCCAACAAATGATGGATATCCTTTATGTGTCAATTAAGATTCATTAACAAAAGCAAAGATATTACATCAATACTTTTGTGGGATACTCAATTCAAGGGCATCTCAACCTCCATTAAGTGTTGAAACAACTACCTTTCTCCATTAAGTGTTGAAACAACTACCTTTACTGTCATACAATTTGATTGTGCATTGTAATCATTTGAAATGACTAAGAAAAAGCACATCATAGGATCTTGTCAGTGGCATAGCAAGTTTTGGTTTTTCATCCAATGGTTTTGGCAGGCAAATAAAAAGAATTCATGTTGGTCAATTAGATTGTTCCTTTAAACCCTACATAAAACTTGATAATCATATAAAATTTCACAGGTAACTGGAAACCGGACCTTGTACTCTAGCAGTAGCACTCCCCCTAATGTAAAGATAGGTCAAAGGCTTGAGAGGTGGAGAAACAGGCTTTTTAAACTGAGATGGAATAAAATGAAATTGTGGTGTTCTATTTGGGTTATTGACCACCATGCAGCCTGAATGTATTTCACTGGTATCAAGATACTGATTTAGATTCCCAATACAAGTCAGATTCAACAGGTCATCTTTTATATGACTGAGGATATAAATGCCACCTAGATATCCAAACAAATCCAAAAAGTTTATCCAATCTCACATGGGGGTTGAGACACAAATCAAGTACCCACATTTAAGAGTAGCTATATTCATATGTGAAAGTCATCACACCAACAAAGCAGTCAATTGAAACACGGGTATCAGATAACAAACCTGCAAACTCTCCACCAAGTCACGATCAAATCCAGCACAATCCTTGGAGGATTCATTGACTGACCTGGAGCTAGAGGCAGGTCTTGGCTTCAGCCAGCTTGGCCGGGAGCTGCTTAACAACCCATGCAGGACTAACAGTAACCGGTCAAAGAGACTTTCGCCAGATAAATCTGAAGAAGCAGCTTCCAACGGCAACTCTAGTTCCCCCTTAGATTGGAAGCTTTGCAAAGGATAGAAAGATAGCTCTGCATCTTCATGCACAACCCTACTACCAAGAAGACGAAGGATGACAGAGGCAAGCATGTGTCTCATGTTCCGCCCAGATGGCTCACTGAAAATGGAAATGATACAATTAAGTGTCTGCTGCAGCAGTTTAATAAGACAATTAAATGTCTGCCTGCAGCAGTCTACTACACTAGCATAAAATTCTATGCATAATCATTACTGAAGCCAATTTGTCTTCATACAAGGAATTATTTCATTACGCATATGTCTGGGATTTAGCATGTGGGAAAAAAGGTGGAAGGAATGGTACACCACATGTTAAAATGATTGTCATGGATACCAATATAGGAAACAAAATACATACAAACACTGATGTGAGAACAGAGTGAAAGAACAATTGATAAAGAAAAAAAAATAGTTGAGGATCAACACATAATAATTTGCATTAAGTAACGTGCAAGCTACAAAATATTAAATGAACAGGAAATATTTGTATGCTTACCCATTTGTGCATATGGTAGGAAGCAACCTTAGCAATAACTGCAACCGCAGAAACATAGAAGCTCGTAGGGCAGCAGGAGAGGGGAAGTTAGAATCTGCAGCTGCTGCAGTTCGTCTCGCCAATCCAGGACTGCCACCTCTTATTCCTTTGCGATTGTTACTTTTATTTGCTGGACCTTCCAGTCCAGAAGATGCTGTTCCCGTTTGCTTACTTGTACCACGAGTGACCGAGTTTATTTGCTGCTCAATATTATTCAACTGCTTGATCAAATCAGTTGCAAATGTATTGCGAGAGTCATCAGAACCTTGATCTATGCAGGGAAGAACTAGTTCAACAAGAGCCCTTTCAGTCACATTCTGATGGAAGAGACTAGAACCTTCAGACTCAAATACTGGAAAGGACCCTTTTCCAGACCTTGTTGTCTCAGTGCCCTCTTCAACAACCTCCCCTTCTTCAAGAGAGGGAACCTCAAACTTCTTCTTATCCCCTCTGTTCATCACAGGATCAAAACCAGAATTGGACCAGCCCCAAGGTTTCCAAAAGTGAGCTTTAGTTGAAAGACCTTTACTCTCAGCGATATTAATAAGCCGTTGTCTAATGGTTTTCCGTCCAAAAAGAACATCATGGCCCCCTAAGAACCATTTAGCCTGCAATAGCATTGAGTTCTCTAGAGACGTCCCAAGAAGATGAACCAGCTCTGAGAAAAGCGGAGCAGCATCAGGTCTGACCAACAACCTTGTAAGAATGATTTCAATGAAATTATTTTCATTTTCAGAAGCAGCTTCTTTTTCAGGGCCAGGAGACGAAGAACGGATTGCATCTGCTAGGGAAATGTCATGAGTATCAAGTTTTTCAATAAGGGCTTGTTCATTCAAAAGCAACCTGAGTTCAACCCACTGCCAATGGAATTTTGCAGGCTGCAGTGCATCCAATACATTCACAAGCTTATCTAGAAGCTTGATTTCATTCTCTGCATGTTGAACCTTAGATCCACCATGTCCTGAAGCCCTATTTCCGTCATCTTGCACGAATACAGAGTGTGGCAATTTACAATCAACAATAGCATTTAAAAAAAGCCTTCCTCGGAGCGGAACAAAGGCCTTGGATTTGAAACGCATGTCCAAACCATTTAACTCTAGCATGGCAGCAAACTCAGCATCACTGGAATCTGCAGCTATAAGATCATAAAAGCCTTGACTGTCTCTTAAACACACATCCCTAAAAGGCAGATGCTTTATGGCATCACTGATGGCCATTGTCAAAGAGCGATACAATTGATTGATGTCTTCACGAGTTGCACTGAATGGTCTCCAAATAACAAAGGCAAAGATAGAGTAGGCAGGCGGAAAAACCAAGCTAATAGGGAGCAATCGCTGCATCCTTGAAAGAGCAACTAAAGATGGTTCACCCAAGAGCTCTACAATCAGGCCATCAGATACAGTTCTGCAGTTCCCAACAAGTAACCGAAACCAATGCACATAAACTTCGATTGAGTTGTCCATCTTAAAAACAGTAAATGAACGAGCATTACCATTAGAATTGGATTTTGTATTCCTTATACATTGAATTACATCCAACCCTTCCTTTAACCGGAAGACAGTCACCATTCTCTCCAGAGTAGTCACACCATGGATAATAGCTCCAACAACAAGTCCAGAAATAGCAGCAACACTTTTTGTTCTTCCAGCAGCTTTTGCAGAGTTGTTCAAGATCTCATTAGTAATATTCCCACTTGAATCATGGGATTCAGGGGACAACTGAAATGGGCTTCGAGAAGCCTTTACAGGAGAACATACTGTAGCGAGAGCAGCGGAGGCTTCTGTTGCAAGAGCTACCTCAAAAACCCGGCTTTGACGCTCCCCGAGAGCTTCCTTGAGTAGACATAGGCAATTTATGTGGATGCGCAAAATGCGCCTAGCAAAATGTAGCAAACCTGTCCCAGCTGAAGCATTTGAATAATTACTGCCTAGAGAAAAATCAGGCATTTTTGCTATAGTTGGTCCAACATTATTGACTATGGCAGAAACAGCAGAGGACACCAAGGATGGGTCACCTTCTTGAGCAGCACCACCAGTCTGCCTCATGCAGTCCATAAGTCCCATGATTATTTGTTGAGCTATCTGATATGTGTCATCAGATTTTTCCATAGCAGGAACCTTTGCTGTACCAGCACCGACGAGTTTTCTCTCTTTCCCAAAGTAGTGAAAAGCATCGTCCATATTCCTTTGGACAACATCTCTCATGCTGCTACCCACTCTGGATAATCGACTGCCACTAATCTTCTGACGAAAAAAATCATCAAAATCTTCAACTCCTGCTGGAACACCAAGTGGAAATCCAAATTCTGCATCCAGTGATCGTCCGATTTCAAGTTCAGAAAGAAGCCTCTTGTCGCATGATGCCTTGAAACTCTTCTCCCATTCTAAAACACTTGGCACACTGCCGTATTTCCTCAAAAGATGTCGGGAATAAATTAAGGCTGCTGAACCTGAAGTTCTTCCATTGGATGCCAGCAGTGCTGCAACACGGTGCATTGTGGTGGACAAGACTTCAGGAATAAGATCTGTTGCAATAATTATGTTCTCATACCTGAAAATTTTCATTGTGATGAGCAATTACAAATTTAATTTTTTTTTAGGAAGAAAAATTTATAGTAAAGAGGGAACAGAATAATACACAAATGGAGAATAAGAAATCATACCAGATAGCAAAAAAGAAACAACAAAACAAAAATTGCTTCATAAAAAGTCTGCAAGAACCATCACTTTACAAGCCAGACCATGGATAAAAACTATTAAAGTAGGGAACATGCATATGCAAGCAGTGCTCTTTACAAGAATATGCAGATAGTTCAACAAGCATGTGCTGGATGCATGTATAGTACTACCTAAAAGCAGAGTGAAGAAGAAAATATATAAACATAACTTCTTTGGCATTGATTCCAGATAAACTTTCCCAGAAAAAAAAATGATGAAATAAAGAATTGGAGAGCTCAGAAATTATTTGTTCCAGAAAAAAAGTTTGGCCATAGCTTTTTTAAACAGTACAACACTAGTACAACATACGAATAGCCACAAGCTTGAATTTCAACTGCAGAGATGAGATGGGAACAAAATGGAAGGACCCTAAAAATAAAACTCTAGTGAAAAATAGCAGAAGAAGAAGAAGTTTACAGCATTCAAGCAAAACCAAAAGACAACATATACAAATTATTAAAAATAACATCTTTTAAGCATGCAAAAATAGCTAAACAGTAAATAAATGGTAATTTATTTATAAGCCCTGAGGTTTATGCAGTTAAAACTTTATTTCTCGTACATTGTAAAACCAACATTGTAGTTTTCTGTAAACCATATCAAGAAAGGAATAGATGACTATGAAGAATATTTAGCCACAAAAGAATCCAAAGAACTAAAAAAGAAATTACTCTAACAAAAAAAGGATCCCACAAATAGAGACAAGCACATCAACAAAAAGCAGTTAAAGCAGATAATCTGTGATGTGTTTTATCCAGATTAATAAGCAAGAAGCACCTCATGGATATTAGAATAATACAAACTGGAACTTTGTAACCATGTAACTTTTGCATGTCTAACCTTCGGAGAGAAGATAACAAAAATGCCTCTCCCACTTCACATGCATGGTTTTCCACATTCCTTGGCAGCATCATACTATTTCTCCCACTATGGATTGTAGAATTAGGGTTGCTAAGGACCTTCGGTAACAACCAAAGCAGTAACTTCACTGCTGAAACTAAATCACAGCAAATATCCATCAAATACAATATAGCAGACAGCTCATCCTCGCCCAGCTTCCATCTAACAGAGCTCCTATCATCTACATTGACAAGAGATCTAGAATACTGGCTGGCCTTAACAGCACTCTTTTCAGTCTCCTCAACAAGCTGCCTAACAACAGCTATCAACCAAACTGTAATTGTCCTCTTCTCAACAGGACGCAGTTGTTTTAAGGATTTACCAATTGAAACAATATCTCCACCATACATTCTTCCCAGCCCATCCATTGACCTGAGATTATCTCCTTCTATTCCAGTTCTGTGGTGAGGGCAGCTTATCTTATTATCACAAAAATGACTTGTAGAAGCTCCCTGGCTACCCTCAATCCTGGCTGCTGCTAAATGAGCCAGGCTTTGAGTTTTACGCACAACCTTTTGCCTACCCTTGGTGACCTGTTTGGATGGCTTTGGTGGTGGATCAATCTTAGAGGAATCTAAGGGTTTAGCCCCCCTCCGTACCCACCAGGTATCTTCATCATCTGATATAGGAGAATGTCCTTGAAGGTATGAGTTCCTTTCCTCACTTAACTTTTGTCTCTTTGCCTTTCTACAGTCTTCACAACCAGGAGTTTCTACTACGTCCATTTTGCTGCCTATTGACTCAGCAGGCCTCTTAACACTCCCTTGAGATTCATCCAGTCCCGTGTCTGAAGATGTGGAGCATATTGGGAGTTGCAACAGTGCTGATATGGATGCCTTCAGTTCCTCGATGTCCATTTCATTCTTCACTTTTGCAGAAGGGTGGGACCCAGTATTTTTCCACTGCTCAAGAGAAGATGGGGAGGCACCATCATTTCCAGCAATAGGTGGATGATGCTTGGGCTTCTTCACAGATAAATTTGATTTAACTGAGTTTTGATATCGTTCACAGAAAAGTCCATCAAGGAGAAGGCGACGTTCATTTGAATAAATACGCATTGCCTCCGAAAGTTCTGACCCTTCAGAAATCCTTGCGTCTTCCAAAACATCATGGACAAAGAGCCCAGGTAGTTGTTTCAAGACTCGATAGTGTCTCTTTCGTCTGTCAAGGTCAGCTGGTGGACCAGCTGCATCCATTATTCCACTAATTATCAACTGCCTCACATACACTTGGGGGGAAAAAATTCCAGAATGTATAAGTTCCACAATGAGTAGTTGAAGACGTTTCAACCCCTCTACATTGCAGACTTCATGTTGATCAATCCAGCACACTGTGATATCATGTAAAGGACCTGGACTTTCAAATATATTTGACATATTAGTACCTTGTCCACTCACAGTTTTTGAGTTGCTTTTAATTTCATATCCATTTCCCACAGGAATCCTGCCCAAATAATTAGGCTGATTGAGACCTTTTACAAGGCTATTCACTCCAGGGGATTTCTCATTCTTCTGTTGAAATGGACTTTGCAGATCTTGTATCTTTGACTTCAAAAGCCGACTTGCAATATAAACCTGAGAAAAATCTTTTCTGCCAGTAAATTTCAGTTCATGAGGTGGGGCACTCCGAAAATCCCTATAATCACATGTTGCCCACTCAAAAAGCAAAAATACAGAGCAAATGAGTGACAAGCTCACGCCCCTCAGCCACTTCAAAGAAGATCTCAGGCATGGACTGACTTCTTTTATCCAGCTTTCATGAACAGCTCCCTCGCAAAAATTTTCAAAAAGGTACCCATAAGCCTCTCTAATGTCCCCTAGTGAAAGAGCTTTATCTAAAGCTTGCAAGGCTTTAGCCACACTATGAACTGGATAGCCAGAGCTAACAGCCTTGGCAAGGTTATCTGCACGCTTCTGAATGGATGAAACAACCCGATCAAAGGACAAAGATTGGTATTGAGCATCAAGCCCTTTACTTCTGAAAACACAAGCAACTTCAGCTGAATTATCTTTTGTCTTTCTTGCATCCTCAGAAGCCTTTGACAGAAATGTCCCATCATTTACTGCATAAGACACTACACAAGGTGGTAAAGGGAAACAATCCAGAGCAACAAATGTATCTGGCACAGCTAATATTAGATACCGAAGCATCTCAATTAAAGCAGAGGTTGTGTAGGCCCTTCGAGAATTATCTACCAGATCTGAACCTCCTGGAGAAGGTTCATGAATGAAACGAACTGCAACCCCCACTAGAGTGCGCACAAATGATTGAGAAAGAATAACAGTTTCTAAAACACCATATAAGATTGGCAGCAGCAACTGCAAAATCTCCAGCAAGTCCTTTTCCTGCAGGAGCACATAAAGCCCACCAAAAGCCATGAAGCCCCATTAAGTACTCGTGATTTTAACATGCGAAGCATAAAGTTCATCTTGTACCTTGGAAGAAGTACAATAAAAAAATTGGTTAATCTAAAAATATACCTGTAGTTGACTAAGAACCCAGTCAATGATTACTGAAGGAAGAAGCAGCCCTTCTGCATGGTGCCAGTGCAAGAGCCGGGCCACATACCGCAACTTTAAATGCAGGGAAGGCTCTTCGCTATCAAGGATGGCTGATGATGGATCACTTCTGTGCTGCACTGAGCCAGAATAAAGCAATTGTTGTGATCTATCTTTGCTGTGTGGAGCAGAATGAGGATTGTTTCTGGATAAATATTCATCCAGGAGAGACTGCAAGTAATCAACAACATCTTTTGTCCAGAGCTCTGTGCGGGACAACTGACTTTTGTCAGGTGTGCCAGAAGAAATACTAGTAGAACTCGGTTTTACCTACAAAATATAACCATAATCTGCTTTTGAAAATAGTGAAATAAGAAAGTGTATCTGTATGCAAGTGCTAGTAATCAAGCAGCTCTACCTGATTAAGATAAGTTACTTTAATAAACCAAGTGGCACGAAATAATGGCACATTGTTCCTGATAAGAACTTCCAAAAGTGATTTCTTCCTATATCCATGTGGCACATGATCGGCCAAAGAACGCAATCTTTTGTGGGGCTGTGATAAACCCTGGTATAAAGAACAAATTAAAAAAAATGTTACAAGAAAGACTAAGAAAACAGGACCGTTATCAGCTAAAATTTCAAGCTTCGTATTAAAATGCAACACAACAGGCAATTTCCAAGGTCACATGCAGACACATTTTCTTTGCTAATATGATGTTCTTCCCAGTTTCTTTCAGCAAAACCTGCCTACAGGGCTCCAAAATTTGTATTTGTATTTCACTTGCGATACCTGCAATGCTTTTCATGAATATAACTACATAGCATATATCAATTAGAGACAACTGAGTGCTACTAAAAATTTGTATTTGTATCAACCAAAAAGATATAAAAAGAAATAGAAGGCACTCAAGTTCATGTGTAGGCATTTTTACTAGCACAATGTAAAATTTCCCTCAGCAACATTGACAAATTCTATTCAATAACTAGCCTACACATGGTTAATTATTGACTTAACATCCCACATCCAATTACTATAGCTTGTTCCAATTATAAGTGTTAAGAAAGATGACAAGCCATCACAACCTCCAAGAACTGCTATATATAATAAAGCATGTTAGAGATTGGTGATATATGAAAACTTAAAACAATATTTCAAACCCATTCCTCTCTCAACTCATGATGCACTATCTTCCATGCCATGTTTAAAAAATAAATTGTCCCACTTTACACATAACTTGAGAGAAAGGACAAGCATGTAGTTATTTGTACTCTCCAAGATAAAGGGTAGCAAGTCTTGTTTTTCAAACCCCCCCCCCCAACAAAACAATTCAATGGGTATCACAACCAAATAAGTTTAAGAATGTCATTGCATCACATTTCCCCAAGGCAACCAAATGGTTTTTTTAGGAAGCTAACTCAGCCAAAGTAGGTCCATTGACAAGTGCCTTTTCCAATCAGGTATGCACACTTTCTTTTAGAGGAACTTGGAAACCATATACCTCAATCCATTTCTTCTTGAAGTCTTCGCCACAAGATCTTTGTTCAGGATATACACCGGGCTTAGTTAATAATGACCCAGAAAGAGGCACACCATATACTTGACCAGCCTGTAATAATGAGCATAGATGTCAAGACTAGACAATGAGATTGTAAAGAAAAAAAAAACACATTTTCAGCTACTGGTGAGATGAACATATAGGGAGCAAGATAGAGCATTCAAAGCAGAAAGAGCTTTCATATGTATGACACATAATTAGAAAGGGCATACCTTGCGCTTTTGTGCACGAGACTCATTAATGGCCCTCAGACATTTTCTGATAGCCTGAAAGAGCAAAACTCCACTATCAGTAACTGCTAATCATCTTCGCATGAGAGTATCCAAAGCTTTTTATGGGCAAACAAAAATGAAACACAGTAGCTTCCTATAAAATTACAAAAAAAAAAAAAAGTAAATGAAAGGCACTATAGCTTCCAAATTGAAGTGAATAACCTCTTTGCATTTTTTGACAACAGGACTGGTAAAACTTTGAGCCTGAGTGTGTAAGATTTCTCTGGTTTCCTGAGAACTCAGAAGATAAAAAATTGATAAATTATATGCATCAAGACTTGTGAATATTTGCATGAAAACCTTAAGATCTAATTTTGATGAGCACATATTAACAATGTGATTCTCAAAGTTCCAATCATTTATGCGAGGAAATATAAAGGGATCTATCAAAAATGATTTGCTCTTGCAGGTTTGAGATTTAAAAATGCAAGCAGGGATAAAATCATAAGTGGAAAAAAGCAATAAAGTTCTTTGTTTCCTTGGGCAACGTTCAGAATGTCAGTTTTTATAACAAGTTAAAAAAATCAAGATTCATATGCTAATTGAATTAAGCACAAGAATCATGCATATGTGTGCACTTTTCAATGAAAGGTCAAATGGCAAGGACAATAAAATGTAGCATGTTGTCCATATTTATACATGTTTGTGGCAAAGTATTAGTGAATGAAAAATAACCTCAAGTCCTTCAACTGCATCCTTATATCCAGCCACAACATATTCCTTGGTGAGAGTCTCCTCAGGGCAATTTGGAGTTTGAGGATGAAAGTCAGGGGGGCCAAGTCTACGATTTAAAAGGAGATGATTATGCAATGGATAATAACCATAACCAATCAATAAAGATCAACTAGGAAAAAAAAAGTTTAAACAACAAGCATCCAAACTTGTAATGAAAGTATTTAAATTCTTAACTGACATCATTCCAAACAAATGAAGAAATAGCTAACTGAATAAAAATTGGCACCAACAAATATTATTTTACTTTTTCTTCACAGTAAGTGGTGCTAATAATGAAATTACCGGGAATTCAGAGGTTCTTTATCACACTTCAACTTGTATGGAATCAGAGGAGGTGGCCGCCTACACAATACAAAACATCACTTTGAATAAACAGCAAATTTGCTCTTCAAAATAATAAAAATAAATCATGTTTATATGTAAAGAAAAAAAAACAAGCATCCTACTAGCAGAAGGAATTAGGAGCATGGGAGAAAAATCTAAATGTCTAACAGTTAATATGCACTTGAACTAAAATGAGCGAACTAGGCATTGACTGATGTAAAACGAAACAAGTTGAATACCTAGCCCCATTCTTTGTGAGGTTAGCACTAAGCACACAAATGCACAGATGCGTTGCAAACTGAAGTGATTTCGATACGGAAATTCAAACGTATGGGTGTGTACAAAGGTATAGACAACGCTTAAAAACTTATCACAGACCAAAGGCATGTATGCATTATATTGTACATGTAACTAGAAAACGTGAATGTGACTGTATTCAGAGTCAAGGGCCACTGAATTATTATCAACAGTTCATGGAGGGCAAAAAGATATTGAAAACAAATTTACCTAGGGTTTATAGAGAAGTTGGACGCCAATGAAGATGAATCAGTCCGGATGCTATCTCTAGAAGATGTGCCTCCAATGGAGCTATTGTTAACTGCACTAGTGCAGCCGGCAGTATGATACCTTTGCATTTCTCCAAACTAACATCCACATACTGCTCCCAACATTGAACAACTACAAGCTCCGTAACTAGACTGCATAGAGAAAAACATATTTAAAACATATAGAAAGCCAAAAGAACACTGAAGCTACAGATTCAAAGAAATGCAAAGACAAACTCAGCTGTGTGACCTCAAGCACGAAATCTACAAGTTACTAGGTAAAAATCCATCAACATCCATATAATTTGAATTGAAAAGGCTATTTTTCCCGAGCATCAAACTTTAAGATGATGAGCACAACTTCCTGTGGCTATGAAGCCAACTATTTTAATGGCAGACACAACAAAAAAAATGGAAAAGGAAAACATGAAGAAGAAGAAGAAGCGAAGAATCTATACTATAGGGTTTAAATGAATCCAGCAACATGATAATGTACAGAAAAATGATGCCATGAAAATGAACATGTCCTAGAAATATAATTTAAAATCAAAAAAATGTTTGCTTTCATCACATGCTAGGTTATCTTGAGATCAACACAAACTTCAGACAGAACTTCAAATGGTGTTTTGGGGGGGGGGGNGGGGGTAAAGATTGGGAACTCTAAATTGCTGATAATCAAGCATCAGGTAACTAAACCAAAGTAATCCTTGCATTCGCCAATAACCAAGTAAACCAAAAAATTCAAAACCTAAGTCAGCATTTTGGAGTTGCAAGCACCTCTTTTTACCAAGTAACTGGTTTGAACCAGTCCAAGGCCCCTTCTTCCCAACCACAACCAATGGTCCCAGAACAAGTATTTCTAGGGTTTCTAATATCAAATATTAAGAACAAAAGACTGGACATGAACGTCAAAGTAATATACTTTTCAACTTAAAATACAAAAGACCCAAGCATGTGTTACTTCCTCTGATTCAGAATCATAATCAAATAACCAAACTTGCAGACTTTGTGGTATAACTCCAACACAACTGATTACTTTGATCTACAAAAGCTAAGCTTCAAAACTATCATCGATAACTCAAAATTCAATCTTTCCCTCTAAACCCAGCAACCTCAAGCTAGTAAAACCCCAAACAAACACAAAATGAATCCAAAACCCAATACCACATCCACGAATCTAATCCAAATTACCATAAAAACAATACCTTTAATCAATCTAAATCAATAATTACACCCGGAATCACATATTCCACGAGCAAAAAAACCCTAATTTCGAACATAAATCAAAAACTAGGGTTTACACCGAACTCTGATTCCTTAAGCTCGGACACGATAAGCAAGCTATTGCGGAAGCTAGGTTTTTTATGGGAAATTCTTAAATTGAAGGAAGAGGAAGGATATTGCAGTTAAGAGAGAGAAAGGAAGAGAGTAAGTGGAAAAAATCTTACCTTGAAAGAAATTAAAGATTCGAAGAGAGAGAACGAAGAATGGCTGCTTTTATATGTATATAAATATATATAATATATACCCATATCAGAGTAAAGTAGAGAGAGAAAGAGAGAGGAGAGGAGGGGGTTTGACTCTTATAGCTATTTCTTGATTGTCTTGATGATGCTGATGACGAAGACAATGTCGTTGCTTGTCTCCTGTGCAACAAATTAGAAGAGTAGAAACAGAAGCGATCTACTGGTTCATACAAGAATTAATATTAAAAAATCATTTTTCTCTTTCATTTTTAAGTATGGTTTTACTGGTTTAGCCTTGGGTTAGTGTTTATGGGGAGGAATCTCGAGGGGGGGGGGATGGGATGGGAGGTTAAAAGAGGAATGCCAGGGGGCAGTGTAGCTGGTGTTTCAAGCTTTTCCAGGTGGTGAAAAATGTGATAGATTCCTTTTTGTTCCGAGGAAGATGAGAATTGTTGTGGTTGAAGAAGATGTTTACCGTTGCAACTGCATTAGTGTTTTGAGAGCCTTTTATTGTCATGGATTAAAATATTTTATATTTTTAATATTAAAATAATTTAAAAACATAAAAAAATTAATAATTTTTTTAAAAGCATGAGGTTTGGTATTGAATTTAACCGTACTTTTATTGTCCGAATTACTTTTTTTATTTTGTGTGATTTTGTATGGTTTATTTTGATGTGTTAATATTAAAAAAATAAATTTTAAAAATAAAAATAATATTATTTTAATATATTTCTAAAAAGATTACTTTACAAAAATAATTATTATCCTAATTTTATTTAGAACATGTGTTATTTTCTGTAAATGTGCTTATGGAACAATGGTGGTCTCAAAGTCTTTAGTGGACACCAAGAGCTTGTACATCATGGGAAATGAGAGAGCACGAAGCTTGCAGATTTTCACATTTGTCTTGGGGAGAACGGCATCCAGTGATTTCTTATTGTTGTCTTCTGTTTGTGTTTTTTTAGTGCCGCCGCGTATTATTAGGTTAGATCAACACGCTCTGTATAATGTTATTCCTCGTTATTGCATCATGTATGTGTATTTCACATGAACTAGTTTAATCACCCACGCTTTGTGGTTATTAGAAGTCAGAGTTAATTCGATTCGTTTAAGAAAAGAAAGAGAGGGTACAAATCACTGTTTAAATTAAAAAAATTAATGAGAAAAATAAAATAAATCAATATGGAGAACCTTGAAGCTTATCATTGAGAAATCGATCACTTAATCTAAAGAATCTAAATCAATATAAAGTTTTCAAATTCAGGAACCACATTCAAGCCATAAACTTGTTCAAACAAATTATATAATCAGACACATGATTCGTGAATAAAAGTCTAATGTTCAATTAAAAATACAAGTTAAACATGAAAAATAAGGTTAAAAAGTTATTTTTTAGAATCTTAGGAATCAATCTTTAATGGAGGGGTTGAAGGTTCCTGAAGCTATTGGAATCCAAATAAACAATGGCAATGCATTAACATACATAAACTTGAGAAAACCAAAACTTGTGGCATGTTTTCCCACACACAACAAGACTTGTAGATGTGTGACCTTTGTGTAGTAGACAAATTTCTTTTTCTTTATTTATATCGATAATATAGCTAATTATTAATGAAAAAAGAGATTGATTAAATTGAAATTTTAGTTGTTCTTTTTTTTTATTGAGTTTTTGTTGTTGTTGTTGTTGTTATTGTTCTTGGCATCGACTACAAAGAGACTTAAAGATGATGCATTGCAATTTAGGTGCAGACTGGTTAGAAGTTGTGTATTAAGTAAGAAAATAATTATGATTTTTGGTGTTAAAGTGTTTGAAGATGAAGAAGATGAGTAGTAAATTAAAAAGTGGACAAGTATTTTTTTGTGTGTTTTTATTTATTTAAATATTTATGTGTGTGCGCTGGTGAATGGGAGAGTATAGTGTTTTTGTTTTTTCTCTTGGTTTTGATTATTTTTCAAGAGTATTTTGTAGAGTTGAAGTAATTGTAGGGTTGTTATTTTATGGTTATTAAGATTTTTTTTTAAGTATTGACATTGGGTTAATACTAGATTTCACAAAAAAAAATTCAATTTTATTACTTGAAAAAAATTGAAAATAAAGAAATCAGAATTGGAACAAGGAAAAAATAGCAGCCCTTTTGTTTTCTTAAAAAATCATTGTGCCAACTTTGCTTCTCTTTCTTTTTCTTTTTTCCCTATTGATCATCATCTTTTTTTTTATTTTATTTTTTAATATTGTATTGACTGGGATTTGTGATTAATAATTTATTTCAATTACTTTATGTAGTTACCGCCATCTTGAAAAAAATCATAGTATTGTGTTGATATTTAGTTTTATAAAAAAGAATTCAATTTTATTATCTGAGAAATATTAAAAATGAGTGGACCAAAATTTAAACAAAGAAAAAAGGATGAGCACTTAAAAAAAGATATGGTGTTGTCAGCACCTTTAGTTTGAAAATTATTTGGTTTAGTTTAAAATTTTATTTTATTTACATTTTATTTCCAAAAAGCTTGAGAAAATGGAAAGAATTGTAAAAAAAACAGCACAAAAAAAAGACATTGGCTAGTAAGATTTTGTTGGAAAAAATGAACAAGCTCGGTGTCAAAATATTTTTTTTGATGAGATGAATGCCATCGAGATATTTTTTAGCTCTTATGTTGCCTAAAAAACCAAATTAGGATTGAGAAAGATTTTTTTGTTTGATTTTTTCTTTAACTAGTTTAGATTTTACTGAGTTAGAATATTAATTTTTTGAAGTTTAAAAGGTGTTTATAGGTGAGAATGAGTTCAAAATAAGTTTTATAGACAAAAAAATACCTTGTCTTGATTTTCTGATTATCTTTGTGGTTACACTAGGCACCTAGACTTGTATGTCTGATTTTTTTGTAATTTAAAAAAATTAAATTAATTTTTTAAAAATATGTTTTTTTAACAAGTTAGATGTATTGTTTTATTGAATTATAAAATTAATTAAGAATGTATCTTATATATTATTTTATCAAATATCATTCAATGTTTTTTTAATGATATTATAGAATTTTTTTTTATTTTTTTACAAGCTTTCACAATTATTATTTTTAAATTATTCGGTTGATTTATTGTGGATATCTATTAATGTTATCATATAATTTAATAAAAAATAATTTTAAAAGAATAAATTTATAAAACTCTGTAAAGTTCATGACCTAGTCCGTGTATTTAACGGGTTAATTTGGATCAATTTAATTTATTTTTATTTTAATATATTTTTTTAAAAAATCATCTTTAATTTTTTTAAGCTAAAACACATTTTTACCAGCCATCTAGATTTGATTTTAGTTCTACTAAGTATGATTTAATTTGAAACTTAAACCAAAGCAAGTAATTAAGTCTAAAAATTTTAATTTTAACTTGTTAAACCAAGTTTAATAATATTGACAAATATTTAATTATTATCTCTTTTATTTTAAGTAAATAGTTAATCATATCATTCTCATGTTTTTTAATATACTCTTATTATAGTTGTTAAGATATTATTATTTTAAGAATTGACATAACATAAATATTTTAGTAAAAAATTCTAAAATATATGTATATAAAACTATCACGTTAACGAGACGAAGGGATTTTAGCTTATTTTGAATCATCCATATCTCTTTTTAGCTTGCATATATATTTTAATCTTTTATTAAAGAATTTTGGGGTACCGAAATTTGCGAAGTTAAGGAATATATATCAACAAGTTGGCATTGGCGATGAACGCGTGGAGAGTTGCGTATCCCCTTTATTTGATGTCCCCAGAGCAAAGTTAAGCTGAAGACTAAACGTCCGCACAACTGGCTTAAAGTGCTTGATTTGATTGGTTTTGTTGGATTACATGGTCGTTGTGGGAATTGCACTATGTGCTTAATAGCACATCAGCACTCCTGGAGATAGTTATTGATCCTCTGTCTGTAATCCAGAGATTCTATCACGAATTTGAAAGCTCAACGTGCGACTCATGTTCATGGAAGCAAGCACGCCTTTGGGCACAAAATTAGCGGTCGTAGTTTGAAGTTTCTTTCCAGGAAGGAAATGAAGATTTTGAAAGTGTATTAAAATAATTTTTTTATTTTAATTTTAGTTTTTGATAATAGTCTATTAAAATCATCTAAAACACTTAAAAAAAACATAATTTGATGTATTTTTAAATGAAAAAAATTTTAAAAACATTTTGATAGAAAAAAAACTCCACAACAGTTGGGAGTGGTATTTTCTTTTTGTCTTTAGAAGTTCCTACATCTGGACATGGTTGCTTTTATCCTTTTGCTACACTGATTTTCTTATCCCAACAAAGCAGTTTAGGCAAGGAGAGTAACTGGATTCGGCAGCTTGTATTGATGATTGGTGTACCATTCTGCCTGCACTCGTAAGGTGGTAGGAGATCATTTGGTGAGTTACACATGATGATGAAAGTGCAAGGAAAAGCAACTTCTCTGGTTTTATGAATGGAAGAATCTGATCTTATTACAGATCATATAAGCCTGGAGAAAAAGTGACCTGCTGGTTTGAGAGGAGAGGGACCTCTTTGTCATACGTATAGTGCTTTTAATGGATTCAGACACAAATGCCGCTGCCAAGAAATAAGAAAGAACAACAAATGTAAATTAGTAGCTAGGATTGTGTTCATGGGTGTTTTTTAAAATATTTTTTATTTAAAAGAATATATTAATAATATTTTTTTATTTTTTAAAATTATTTTTACAATCAGTATTAAAAAAATTATTTTTTTCTAAAAAGGCTTTGAAAGCACTCTCAAAGGCCCTCTAAAACCATTAATTTATCTTTCTCAGCTGTGAGGCTCATCTAATAGCGGGCCATAGCAAACGGTTGCTGAGAAGTCCTGGTGGGCGTCTTGATTAGTCCTGAAGTTACCTAATCCTTTTGAATGGTTCACAGGGCATCATGCAAGTTACAGCACGGGCTTCTTGTGCACATGATGATGCATTTTAACCACTGTATTCTGGAGGCTCTCTAACAGAATAAATTCCCACAGAAATCCTATCCAGTTAGGTGGAGTACGATTTATTGTTTAAGTTAAGTAATGTGACCTGCCAGTCAAACATGCGATTCCTGCACGGAAGATTAAAATATATGCTTCATAAGATTTCGGAATTTTGGTGGAATGCTAAAGAATCACAAGAAAGAGTTGATGTGATATGGTATGCTTCGTTTAATGATTAAAGAAGAAAATGTCATCACTCTATAGCATGTGTGACCAGGAATATTACACTCGGACCTCAAGATAGCATAATCCTGAGCAAAGTACAATAATCAGCCAGATCTAGCGTGTACCCTGTACTATTTATTATTGTTTCAGAGCACAACAGCCACAGCTTGTTATGGCACACAACACTCACTGTCAAATCCCCTCCCCACTAAAATGGTCACAACTCAACCCCGGCTTTGTAAATACAAAAGAAAAAACATCAACACAAACTCAACAGAACAATAAAAGAAACAAGTCCCAGAAGAAGAAAAATGCACACAGCCTAATATAAGAAATAAGACACAAATTTCTATAAATTCTATAATGAGGAACACTACTATTCCCAACGAGTGCAGGGCACTGATCTGGCCCTTGTTGCAAAAACTGCAAGTGAAAACTAGTCTTCATACAGTAGCCAAAAACACTTGCACATTGGGTTTGTGAGTTTTGCCCATTAAGTAGTGTGGCTCCTTGTTCATTCATTTCATGATTTGTGTTTAGTCGAGCTTCCAAGCTGTAGTGTTATGTACATGATTTCAACAGCTAAGTTAAATAAGTGCCATGTCAAGTCAAACAAGGGAGCCATACAAGGCTCTTCCATGTTTGCATTACTGCTCATCCTCCTGATGCACAAGGTCGGTCAAGAAAGGAATACATGAAAATGCCTTCTAGGAGCTCATGCTGCTCTCAGTTTCCTTCAACTCAGCTGAAACAAACTGATTTCCACCCACTAAACTTTCGTTTGCATGGATGAATAAATTTTCTTCTATTAGATCTCCAAAAACGATTTCTTCCATCAAATCTTCAAAAATGTCCTCACCAATTTCAACAAGGATAGTTTCAATATCATATTGAAGGTTCATCCATGTTCCAGTTTTAGCCATATCTTTCTTGACAAGTTGATCCAAAGTATGAGGCATTGATAATGGAAGGAGATGCCAAGAGACTCCTTCCCAAACCTCATAGATGCCATTTTTCATGTCTGGGACACGCCGGATGTTAGATTGTACATATGATAACCCAGAGAAGCAACCAAAATACTGCCCATATACCTCCATGAGAACTTCGTTGATACAATCAAAGAGCAGCTTCTTGTCACAACAAAGCTGGTTGGAAAAGAATTCTACCTCAAAAAATATTGATTGGTCAAGAAGCTGTTCTGAAGAATGTGACCTCATATAAAATTCATCCCACTTCATGCCAGAAGCTTGAACCACTGCTTTTACATACTCAAAGACCGATTCCTTGTCATCTAAAGAAGCTTTAAGATGGATTCGATCTGCAGCTGAAGATTCATGTTCTTCAAATTGAATTCTCAAGGGTTGCGCTGTTAGTTCAACTGATAGATAAGAGATGAACTAAGATTAGCTTGAAAACCACGTGATAAGAAGTACTAAACAAATGCTCAAAGTTATTGACCTTTTTCTTATAAAGACCTACCAGGTTCAAATCTGCTGCTTGCTGGGCTGACATCTTCCTCCGTGAAAAGAGGCTCAAGAACAGATATAGGACTAGGCCGCTCTGGTATCTCGGAAAGACCCTCTAGACAGTCAAGTTTTTTGGTGTTTGAAGAGGTGGATGGAGATGTTAATGGAGAAGTTGGGGGTTGTTCTTCAGAGTCCTGAGAAAGAAAAGTAAAATCATTAGGAAAAAATGTTAAGATATGTGATGAAGAACTGGAAATGATAGGCAACCAGTAAAATTACATGTTCCAAGCATTCTGAATTTTCCTTTTTATCACAAACTTCAGACATATCACCATTTCGGCCATCTCCGTCAAGAGGAGATTTACTTGGTTCAAATAGAGTATCTAAGACATCACTCTCTTCATCAAGTGCAGTTTCAGTTTCCTTTACAACCTCTGCCTCACCTGCAGAAACGATAAGGCCAATATTAGGATAAATTATCAGCACAATGATATATTTATCCATGTCCTACCATAAAGAAACACTACCTTCAGAAGGCATCTCATCTCCAACGGAGCACAAGGATTTGGCTTCCTTATCATGAAGTTCATTTGAGGCACTTGCATTTGGGCTTGAAGAAGCTTGTTCTTTACAATCGGTGCTGTCATTGGAAACAGATGACTGAGGCTCTAAGTGTAATGCTACTCGACCTAAATGGCTGACATTGGTTTTGTGTTTCTGCAATTTGTCATTGGCAGAAAATCTCATCTGTGCCGTCAGAAAGCCTTGCTCCCAATCCTTTCCAGGACTACCAATAGGCGAAAAACTGTACTCAGGAAGGGAGAGAATCCTGCCGAGGGTTTTTGGAACCTGTTCACTTGAAAAATCCACACCCCCCTGGCCAGTACTCAGCATCTCAGAAAGATGTTTCTTGGCCTCAATGTAGATGTTAGATGCCCTATGCTTGGGATAAATAGGGGCCTCACATTCCATGCTTATTTCATATTCTTTCAACTTGCCAGTCTTCTCTCTCATTTTGCTAACCATGGGAGGTCTAGCAATTTTTTCAATAAAGAAGTGGTCTTTACTTGGAGAACTTGTTCCAAGGTTCTCCTTGGATCCTTTCTCACTATTTCCCACAGCCTGTTGTTTGTTAGCAAATTTCTTTGAAGTCCCATCAGTAGAGGTATCCTGCCTTTCCTTTCCCATTGCATTTTTCAACTTTCTTTTAATTTCAGTCAGAGAAAAGTTGGAACCAAATCTCTCATTCGGAACCTTATCTCCAATGGTGAAATGAGATTTTGGCGACAAGTCAGTGATGCTTTCATTTTTAGGTGGTAGCAACCTAGTCGAGCCAGGCTTTAATATAACAATTCTATTTGAAGCTTGAGATGCCTTGTTTTCCTTTGATGGGTTCTTTTCCAGAGATTTGGTCTTTCTTCTGAAAAATTTGTGCTGTTTACCATGGATAGCCTCATCAGAATGTCTGAAGCCATGAAGCCCCTGTTCCGAGGAGTTCGATCCTCGAAGTGACTTGGACTCTTCATCTTTCTCTACCTGAGCATTCCACAAGCTTTGAACATGCTTCACCATTATGGACTTTGGACCTTCTAAGAGTTTTGGAAACAATTCCTCATCAGAAATTAGAATCTGAAGTGCATCCCTCAGTTCTTTGGATGGGTGGAATTCCCCATCTTCAGCAACGTGTTTCCAGTTAATAAGTTGTTCATTTATGAGTTTTATTGCCTCACTCAATTTCTCTTCAAATTCAGGATTCTTCTGGTTCAGCTGATGGTGAACTTCATCACACTGGTCACGTTCTACATTACCAAAGCTTCTCTGATGGATCTGGCGGCAGAAGTCTTCCATTATTTCACCAATGTCAAGACTACCTGTAGCTTGCTTCTCTAAATTATAAAGGCAAGGCTGTTCAGATTCCAAGCTTTCAGAAACATTATGATCCTCTATTAGTATATCAAAACTTTTTGTACGACTTTTTCTTCTTCTGTGGTCTCCATTTTCTGAATTAGACTGTTTTGGTTCTACTCCAGGATTGTTCATTTCCATCTTTATGTCTAGCTCACCGAACATTTCTTCTTCAATGAGCTTTTTCACACTCGGCTTACAGGTATCATCCGTTACTTTTCTGCTCTCCTCACTATCCTGATATATTTAAAATAGGAAAAATCAAGTAATGTACAGATAGTTCAACCCATCTTAAAACAGGTTCAGTTGTAAGGAACCTTGCAAATATCAAGCAAATTTTGAAAGACATTTAGTTTGGACGCACAAGTTGACAAAACTTACGATCATGCCTGGACAATTTTCACTAAGATTGTCAACCTTATTCTTCAGAGTTCCAGTGCCTGCAAAAGAAAAGAGAAATTCACCAATTTGTAATGCATTGCAAATTCATGAGCTCAAAGCAAGAGTACTACAAATTTATCTTTGACCAATGACCAATGCTAAGGCCAAACAGATTAACAAGTTTAACAAGAAGAAAATCATACAAAAACACTACAGATACAACCAATGTTTGATACTTCCCAAATACACTTCCATTCAAGGAAATTTGTTAGCAACAGAACTCTCAAGAAAAGTGTGTGCATGTTGCATGCACAAACCCATCCCTTCTACTCAAAAAAGATTCAGTAGATATATTTGTGTCCCTACATGCATCCCTATGTTTCCTAACTATTCAGATTCATCTACATCTCAAAGAAAGTTCTTACCAACAGCATGCCTGGTCCCCCGCCTCCTATCAGAAATTAGCTTCTGCGTTGAACGACCATGGCGGAAGTCAAACATAGTAATTAAACCCCACATGCAGCCTGATTGTTCTCTTTCATATCGTACAGGGCGCCTCTGTGATTTTTTTGACATGGTGAATGGCTAGTTCTTTGACTGTAATCCAAATTTGCTCACAGGAATTGCTACTTGATATCTGATACATTTGTGGAAGGGTATGAGTGAGTATCAACCAAAATTGTTTCCAAATCAAAAACTCATATATAAACTCACATGACAATGAGCATCGTGGAAATAAATGCAAAGCAGAATGAAAGAATGAAGTGGTAGTAAATATGGTATGGCATTATGCATCTATAATATTGCACATGTGATGGTTATGATTACTCTCTAAAACCACTGCTTAGTGATGGAAAGCAGCAGTGATGATTTCTAGAATTGCATCATCAGATCAGAAAATAGGAGACGGCAAAAATAATTTTTTACGGGTGAGCCAATAGGTGGACAGTTTTGATACACCATTCCTTGAAGTTTGTGACAGCAAAGAAAACCATGCCTGAAACACCTAGCGGAAAAAAGGTTTTAATTAAACATGGGGTAGACTATGAAATAGCTTCTTGTTTCAACCTCTTCAGCATTAAACTACCTTCTCAGTTTTCAAACAAGAAAGCATGTTAATGAATAAACAACTGACTAGGGAACAAGAAAAATGAGATAAAGATAAGACAGATTTTATCAGCAAACATAGGGCCATAGATGTTCACAAGCGTTCTGAAACCGAAATTCTGCAACCTCTCATAACATCATCATTGATTGTCAGTCATGCAGAAGCAAAACTTTACTCAGAGTATTATATTTCTTTTATTCTAATCTTCATGATCATCCACAAATGATTTAGTTACAAGATCAAGCTAATAATCAACTGACTTAACATCTGCCCGAAAAAATAAAAAATATAGCAGGTTCAGTATCCGGCACATATTGCATGTAAATTTACACAAATCGAAGAAATGGAATGCATAGAACAATTACCTAAGATTCGATAAAGCCAAGAAGAAGAACAATGCAGCCAGATAAAGTGTAAACAGCCAGAATATAACGGACAAAAATTCTAATTTCAACAGCTCAAAAGGCTTCCAGAAGAGTCAAGTTTAGGCTGGTTAAAACTTTCTCCGCTTGACAAGGTATCAAACCCTTCTTTTTCCTCCAAAAGCCTTAAGTCCTTAACCAGCGCCTGAAATCTCAAACTTTGGTCTTTCCTTAAACGAAATGACCATTCACATAAAAAGCACACGAGGTGGATCCCAGCTCAAGAATTCACCTTAATTTTTTTTTTTTTTTTTAAAAAGATTATCTAAATCCAAGCAAGCTTGCCTTGAAGTATGCAAAAAGACTCCGCTCCACAACGGCCAATTATGCATTAACTGATCAAGAGCTCGATGACTTATCCCCTTCAACGTCATATCTCCAGTCCTTGAAACACCAACATGGAACCTCAATTCTCTCCAATTCACACTGAAAACCACAAAGCCAATCTCTTCATCGACATCCAAGTTAAAATTCCTCGAATTCTATTAAAACCTCAGAGCAGCCAGTCAATTCTGTCCAATTCAGCAATAAACAAAGAAAATCCAGATCAAGAAAGAAAAAAATATTTTTTCGTCTCTCCCTGAGCGGGTAACTATCCTTCGACAACTAAAAGGAGAGCGGTATAAGATTCTTATCTGGCACCCACCTACCGATTATAATTTTGGGTGGAAAATAAAAATTGTGTCATATGGGCAGGCAATAAAGACTGAGAAAAAGTAGACGCGGAGGTGTGAGAGAAAGCTGAAAGCTTTGCAATGTTTTTGGTAGAAGAAGGAGAAGGAGAATACGTGACAGTTTGGTTTTGGATTGATACCGATGCCTGCCTCGAAGAAAAAGAGGGAGCTTTGTATTCAAGAAATGCTTTTGCTATTGTCTCCCTCTCCATTTTTTCTCCGCTGCACCACTCCCTCCACGCTCAACAATCATCAAAGTCGCAATCTTTCGCTTTCTCTCTCTCTAGAATCAACTTTTTCGGCCTCTCTCTCTCTTTGCACTTTCCAAGGTAGCAGAGAAAATGCTAGAGAGAGGTTGTCATGTCTTTACTTTTTGGTAACGGAGAGAGAGAGAGAGAGTATGCCCATGGTAATGGTATGGTGACTGGGTGCTGGAAAAAACGAGAATGGAGTTTAGGGAGAGGTTTGTAACTTTGTTAAGTAATGGACAAAATAAAAGGAAAATTAACGGGAATTTTTTTAGAGCATTTTTTTGGCACTGTTTGGAATGAGTTTAATTAAAAAATATTTTTTTTAATTTTTAATTTATTAATATTAACAATAATTTTTAAAAATAAAAAATATTATTTTAATATATTTTTAAATAAAAATTTAAAAATAAAAAATATAATTCACTGTAGATTTTTTTATTTTTTTCATTGATTTTTTTATTTTTATTTTAATTCTTTTACATTAAATTGATTTAGAATTAGAGTTTAAGTTTTATTGGCTTCATATGAAACTCTTGAGATGTTAAATATAAGTTCAATGGTTAATGTAGTAAAATAAAATTTAAATTTACTGATTAAAATCAATTAAAACTTTAGAAATCTAATTACAAACTAAAATAAATATTCAATACTTTTTTTAATAAATGATAATTTTATCATAGCTTCTCGACTTAATTCTTTGTTATAATTAACATATTTGTTATCATCAATTAATATATATAACTTTCAATTTATTTTATTGAACTCGTGCCTAAAAATTTTTATTTGTAATTAAAAACTTTCTTATTGATTAAAAATGTTAACAGCATCTATATTTTTTTATTTTGAAAAAAAAATACTTTGTCCTATAGCATAGCATGAAGAATTAAATGAGAAAATAAATTAAAAGAATTTATGTAAACCAAAACCATGTATTTTTTAATCCAATAAATAAATAAAAACAATTTGTATGTAGACTCTGTATAAGAATATAATAATAATAATAATTTAAGTAATTGTTTTATTGCTCTTCTAATAAATGTCATACTGCTCTAAGATTTTCGTTTTAACATTATTTTTTATTTATTTATCGCGTGATCCATGCCACCAGCTTACATTGTTTGAAACCAATAAGATCCTCCGATATTTTATTATATTAATGAATTAAAATCCCAAGGTATCAAAAGCTATTTAAAAAATTCAAATTGTTAATACAGTTTTTTAAATAGTATAAATATGACTTTTCTAAAATCATTTTTTAAAATATTTCTGGCTCTCTCATAATGCCCTAATTATAGAAACCAACATGTTTTGTTCATTTAGATCTTTCCCTTAATACGAGGCTTGGTGGGCAACGAAGATAGTTCCTGTTCTTGAATTATCATCCACTCCTTTCTAAATTAAAACCTGAGACAATATTAATTGACTATGTTAGGGGGAAATTATAACCAATATTATGGAGAGACTTCTACAAGTACAAAGATTTGTCCAAGTATACCTTCTTCCTCTCTCTTTTTTTTTAATTATTTATAGTTTTTAAAGGAGCATTTTAATCTTTATTAACTAAAAAAAATCTGATTATACGTTTTGTTTAATAAAAATCGATTTTTATCGATAAATATAAACTATTAGACTCCGCAGTCCTTGATTTATGAATATATTTAATTTACTCATGCTTTATTCGGACAGGAAATCTTATCAATTTAACGTTAGTTCATTCAATGTTACTAGTTTGTGGTAAAACTGAAAACATAGTTTAATGCAAGCAGCCAAAGAAATTATTACACGTCTCTAATTTACGTTTTATACCAAACTAGGATGGTTGAATTAATGCTGTTTTTCTTTTAAAAAATGTTTAGAATTTGAAAATCTAACTAAAAAGAATGGGGATATCTAAATTTTATCAAGAAGGCGAGTCTGAACTGTCAAAGTATAATAATCTAACTAAAACAAGTATTTCCTTTGAAATCAACGAGTGTTATTCAATGCTAGTTTGTGGAAGAACTTGTCTGAAACCAACAATGTCTGTCCCTAGACAAGGGCTACGGTTTCTTTTTTATTTTTTAAGATCCTGCAAGAAAGTCCATTATATATTTTTAAAATTAACGTATCAAAATGATGTAAAATATATATGTGAAATTTTTTTTTTATATAAAAAAAATTAATGTTTTTAAATATACAAGACAAAACCACCACGTTGTCAAACTTCATCTCTCTCTCGAACGAGCGATGGTGGAGTCGTGTTTGCTACATCTGAGAGCAGGAATCACTGCATAATGGTGTGGCTAGCTAGGTAAAATTAATGATGATGGCACTGGCTAGGGTTACAGGGGAGAACGATGCTTGTTTTTGACTCAAAAAACTTGTGTCAACTATTAATGATGGTGGTTTTATTCAGGATTCAAATCTGCATAAGAAGATCACCTTCAATTTTCTATTTCCGCCTGAATTTGCCTTGATAATTTAGCAAGTAATTAATATGTAATAGCCCACATAAACTTTTGACCAGAAGCCATGCTGCTGTCACGTTTACGTGCTCCCCTGATCATCTACACCAGTCGTGAAGAAATCCAGAATGATTCTACAGTATACCTTCCCCTGCAGTCTTCTAGTTTGGAAGCATGCCTTCCTTTCTCAAGGATCAACTTCACGAAAATTTTCCTTAAAATATATATCTAAAAAAAAAAAAACCCTAAAAGAGATATGTATGGATACTGTGTAGTCCAACACAAATCATTCCGGATTGATTTTATTTTATTTTTGCCATTCTCTATAAACACCAGTTACCTCGGTACGAAGGGTGAAATCTTTTTTTTTGTAAGTCATGAGCAGCTTGATTGGGGTAAATTGGTCTGGATGTTTTGTTTTGCACAGTCAACTTACTTTGGTGCCTTTAAAGTAAAAAAACAAAAGAGACCATTTGTCTGGGGACCTTTTAATCCTTTTTCATTTTTTTACAAGGTAAAACTTGAAAATAAAATTTTATTATTATTTTTTCATATTTTTAATGTGTTATATTATATATATATAGGTATTTTTATTATTAAAAAAATTATTAACTAATGCTTTGCACTTCCCCTATGCCATTCAGTCATCACATCAAACGTCTTGCGGTGACCAAAACATCCAATTGTCATGCCTTATGAAGCGTCCAATAATGGCGTCGTTGATGAGGTGACGCGTGTGGTGATATTTACATTGATTCAATGCATGACAGACCTTTTTTTTTTTTCTTTTTTTTTTCTAACTTAGGGATTTCCCTTTGATCTTCTAAATTTCAATTATATTTAGCAATTTATATTTATTTTATCTTTGATGTCATTTATTTTAATAGTTATTTTTATTGTTTTTAATGTTTTTTCAATTTTTTATAAATATTTTATTTTATTTTATTTTTGTATCAAGATGATTTTTATTCTTTTAATTATTATTTTTTTATATTTTTTCTTTCAATTTTTTCTCTTAATATTTTATTTCATTTAATTTTTTATTCAATTTTAATTTGTATTCTTTTGATTGGTATTTTTTTATCACTCTCTCAATTTATTTTCCTTTTCATTTTAATTCATAATTATTTTTTATTTATTTTTTATATAAAATTTAATTTTTGTTATTTTAATTGCTATTTGTCTTATTTGTTTTTTCTATATTTTATGGTTGGAAATTCTACTTCTTGATTTTTTTTATATTTTTCTTTTAGAAGTTAATCTTAATCTTACAACTTGAATCATTAATTTTGAATATTACCTCAGATTTATTTTGATTATTTTTTCGAATCATTTTTAATTCTCCATTTATATATTAATTATTTTATTTTTAAATATTACTTGAATGTTGTTTTATACTAGAAAGAAATTAAGCCAGGAAGCGCGGGCCTACTAATCGGATAGTTGGGAAAAAAAAAAAAAAACACCACATCAACCACACCAAAAGGTTTCTGTTTATATTAGGTGTGACACCCATAGTTGACTGTTGAACAGGACAAGAAGGTACTGGCGGTTACCAGCTGCGTGGGCTCAGAGTGCCACGAAGGATACCACAGTTTCTGTCCATAAAGAACGCGAGGGGAGCAGTTGGGCTTAAAATCACAGTTCAGCATAGGGTCCTTCCTACTAGATTAGATCAGCTGGGACCACAGCTCACCAGCTCTAACAGTGATATTTTGTAATGAAGGCCCATATGAGACAAAGGCAGCTCTTGCCTCTTTACCATGTCCACCGATGTCTCGTCACTCCATGCACTCCTGCGTTGATGTTTCGATGATGCTCACTTTAATGGTGGGATTTCACAACAGCGAAGAAGAAGAAGATATTTCGACTCAAATTCCTTCTATATAGATAACTTAGCTTAACTCCTCCATTTTCTAATAATGAAGTTGCCAGTTGAGTTCGAATCAAGATATATATGGGATATTCCACAAGCCATTGATGATGTTTTTGTCTTGAAGGGAGAGGATTAAAGTGGTGGTGCTGGTGCCACCACAGAGGTGGACCACAGGCATGAACATGTAATCAAGCTTTTATAGCTTGAGAGTTAATCAAGTTTATGCATGCCGCTACTATGGCAGCTCGCTTGTCCTTAAAGATACCCAAGATTATTGAAACGATTGGCAGAGGAGAGTCTGAAGGGGATGCAGATGCACAGAGGTAGGATCCAACAACACTACATTTTTTTAAAATGTTTAGGAATGTAGTAATAATTACCTTTTAAAATATTTTTGATGTGTTAAAATAATTTTTTTATTTTTTTAATAATATTATACCAAAATAATCTTAAAACATAAAAAAATAAATATTTTTTTAAAATATAAAAACAAACAAACCTGAATGAAATCATTATAATAAAAATAAGAGAAGGGGTGCCAATAACTCTTACCGTACCTTTCGTTCAAGATAAAAAGTATTGGTGGCGAATATTTTAACTTGCATGGAAAATGACCATGGTTTATGTGCAGACTATATATATATTGAAAAATCTAAAACAATTATTAATAAATATTTCAATAAGAGAGAAACTATAAAGAACATAAAGAAACTCTGATCATCCAAGATTATTAATAATTTTTCCATAATAATCTTTTACCCCATGAACCACAAACAACATTTTTATATACATTAGGTTTATTTTAAGCTAACTTGTTTTCCTATCAAACAAAACCTACCCCAATTTCTGGCACTAGGTCGTTGAGATGGAAGTGTCAGGTAAGGATTTATTAGGTCGTTAGATACGTTTCTTTTTTATTTTTAAATAATAAACATTAAGCTAGGTTTTAATTGCACTCGATGGATTGGTGGCTGCCATGGAAGGATAGACAGTTGATATCGTCTATCTTACACGATTTGTCAGGACGGCCAAGGCTGACATTAATAATACTGAAGGGACAGATCTCTTATACTAATGATTCGGAGTCTATTTTAAGGTGAAGTGTTTATCTAGAAGATGCTTGGTACTTGATTAGGCCAATCATCCACCTGATTCGGAGATAGAACCTCACCGGTGCCACTCAACGGACAGTGGCAAGTTAACTTCTTTATTTAATCAAAGTGGGTGGATCGATTTTGTCCCATGCTAGAATGTTGGCTTTTCCCACTCCAACCACACCCTCTAGCCATTGGATGCTCCCCTCTTCAGGACACCCAATGTCTCAATAGCAATTCCAACAAATGACTAGACAGGGTTTTACACACACACACACCTGCAAATCATATCTAGATGTTAAGGTTTCAATGCCTCCAAATAATATCTAAATATTGTAAACAAGCTCTTATTACAATCGAGAAAGTGATGAAATCTGTGAGACGAAATATATGATTATTAGCTGGCCAAGCTAGGGGCTGGAGGAATCGTGACGCTTCCAGTGATTCAACAATTGAATTCCTTCGTGACACATATACAAGAGAGGACAAAAAAAAACAGTTGGGTTCCTTATCCTCATATCAACTCACCATCAAAGAAAACACACAGAGGGAACATAATTATATATGGTAGATCTTCTGGGTGATGTTACTCGACGCAGGAAAGTTATTTTGTTGCAATATATGAAATTTAAATTAAATTGCACTGACACTTAAATGGAAATAAAATTAAAATCAATACAGAGGGATTTTTTTAGTGAAATAAATATGATAAAACTTGAGAATGCTGGTTTCTTACGAAACTCACAAATCTTACCGATTTCAATTCACTTAACAACCACAAACATTATTTTTTTCTTCATCAGTACTATATTTAAATAAAAGACAGAATACAAGATGAATTTAACTCTCTTTCTTAGTATTTTTCCCCAAAACATTCTTATGCCTCCCTCTTGATTCACTCACCATTTCATCCGCTTCTTTCTTTAATGTTATCTCTAAATAGTAGCTTCAATATGATTAAATAAAGTTGAAACCTTCATGCATGATCACACTGTCGGTGATGTTGAACTTGTTCTACCGTTCTAACGACGTGAGATTTCATTTTTTTTGTAATCTTTGTCTAAGATTTGATGAAAGATTCTAATGGGTATTGGATAAATTGTTTTATATTTATTTTTAGCCTGATATTATTCGTGTTGTACGTCAAAAGATTGGTAACAGTATTGATGAAAAAGAATTTTTTTAAAAACATATTTTTAGTTGCGATTTTTTTTCCCATACATCTTAAGATGAACTTGAAATCACCCAGAAGATTTACCATCCTATAATAGTTAGCATCTTGGTGCTTTGCTAGATGCTCACTCACTCACGACATCGATATCATCATTAAAGAAAGAGACTTGCAAGACTAGAGACATTTTCCAATGCTTTGATTCCCTAACAAGACAAGGTGGCAATAGCCTTTGAGAATTAGAAACAAAATACAACGCATGCTCACCCATTATTTTATTCCGCAGGACCTGCCCTTGCAAGCAGCCCTTAGACGAATCGTATCTGGTGACCGTTCAGGGACGCTGCCTTCACAGTATAATAAAAGGACCGCGAAAGGAACTGCGGTGTCGGCAACGAGTGCGTAGGTTTTTTCAAGACAGATATTATAGTATTAAATTAATAAATAATATGAATTTAGATGAGACATTGTGTACCGTGCTCATGGTTAGATAATCTCCATCAACAACATGATTGACCACTCCATCCGATCCCTTCGTAGCAAGAATATTACAAAAAAAACAAAATAAATTAACCAATAACAAAAATCGTTGCTCTGCAAAAAGGGGGCATGCTTATTCGGAGAGAGAGAGAGAAACATTAGAGACCCATTTAGGTATTCACCTTTCATAAATGCCATAGGCCGTACAGAGGCATCTAGCAACATCCTGTGCTTTTTAGTCCATGGACATTGAATTGCCAAGCCACGAAATAACATACAAAACCCATTGTAGACGGACCCAATTCTATCCCAATTCCCAACCTCTATTCTTCTTTTTCCGTTCGCTTTTTTCTCCCTTCCAATTTGGTTGCTAATTCATTTTCAAGTACGATTGCAATGATGTAACTTGATCCGTAGTCCTACAAATTGCATCATTTTACTTTCCTTCTTGGCCAACTTATTGGAAGCGTATGGATTTTTATTGTTCTCCGGATTAATGCTGCACATGCAACCCGATAAAAACACGCAGGCGACAAGGTTGTTAAGAGACGGTAGACAGAAGCAAAAATGAACTGAACCCATGGTAATCGTAGTAAATACGGCTGATCTGGAACAGCTGTGCGGTAGTGGGTCTTCAGCAATAATTCCTAGGCAACTTTTGACTCTTCGGGACATGAGAGATCATAACTATTGGACTCGTTAACCAAAAATATTTATCCGCAGTACAGTTGCACTGGAGACCGTGTCTTGCCTACTTCATGAAAAATAATTCTAGCTTGAACTTCCGAGTCCGACGACGCATCGCTAATATAAAAGTCACGTGCTTGGAGCCATTCATTTAGGAAATCTACGAACTCTGCATTCCCTTTTAGGCAAGTTCATTTTGTATTCTAGTTCCAACACTTCAACTCGGAAGATATCTTAAAAGGAACAGCAAGGATTTTAATTAACAATGAATATTAAGATCAGCAACAACTGGAAGTGCGCGCTTGCTTGGAATAAAGCAAATACAAACGCGCGAGTATACCTTCAATTAATAATGATAGGATTGCAGTATTTTCTCTTTTGCCTCCTAGCTTTTCTCAAAATTCTTGCAGTCTCTTCCTTCGACACATCCAATATGGGGTTTCTGATGCCTTGAACAGGGAAACAGGTAACATTTAGAGCAATGATAGCAGATCTAATAGCTGTTCCAAAGTGCCTGTGTGTGAGCAACCGCCAGACTTCTTCTAAAAGGCTTTAAAGTTTTAAATGTATCATATGCAGCTATGATGAATGCAAAGAGTAACGAAAAGTGTAAATCAATCCTGAAAATTTTCTTGCATGGAGTACCTGTTTCCTTAACATCAATCAAGCAAGAAAAACCTCCCTCGATCTCCTCATCTGAATCAATGATAACTCTACTCTGTTTGTCCTGCAACGTGGATCAATAATTTAAATTGACCTTGAATATTAGATGAAAATTTTCTTCGGATCAGTAAGCAGAAATTTTTCCATGAAACGCATCATTCATGTTTTTCCCCATTTTTGAAGTGATATAACTTGCTGAGCTATTTTTATCATGCCAATCAACCAGGAAGTGCTAACATGTACACCAAATCCGAACTAGAAAGCGTGTTTCACTTGCAATACTGGGAAGACCAAAACAATACGCACAATAACAACTACCTGTTGATCTGAATAAACTTTGTTGCGTTTCTGCTTCCTGAGGGATGCCGCTTGCGTAAATGAGCGTTGTTCCACCTTTACAGACTTCCAACCTCCTGTTTCCATCTTTGGAACTATTTTTGCATGCACAGAAACCTTTGGAGGCAAAGCTGGACTGGAATCAAGAGAAACCGTTCAGAGTTCTTAGTTTTGATGGAATGTACTAAAATTACGTTTAAGAACTAAGGAACCAATATGTATCAACTAGAAGACAGACACACACACACACAATAAAAAACCAAGGCATTTAATCAAATCCAAGCAAAGGATGCCAACGACATCGTATGGAACTGCCATGCGCTTCTTTTCTCTCACTCTTTCGCACGCATGCATGCACTCATGGTTTCAAATGTTTTATGCGCGGCACTTGGAATCAACAAACATAGAACAATACAGAATCAGTGAGAGCACGAAGCCAAGCTGGATAAAGGAAAACTAGATCTTTGCATACTTCTTTACTGGCTCTGCCCTTCTCAGTGGAGTAACATGATTCCCGGTAACCTGCAAATTTGAATAGAGACAAGGTTTTCTAAGAAATTACGATCACAATTGGTAATTTCTCGGAGAAGATACCCTGAATTTTCTTCAAAGAGTGAAGACCTTTGGCAGAACTACAGTGATTGATGGGCTTTTGTGGTCGAGGGGGGTCTTCACGCTGCAAGCCATTGCCTAAATGTATAGAAATCATGGAGTGAAAAGGAATTAACAAGCGAAGGCTGATAGGCATAATTGAGTATTTAAAACAGGAAATAAGTAGATAATCAAAAACTTTTAAGAAGACTTGACTTTTTAGTATTATTGATATTGAGCAAAGAAATAGAATGCAGCTTTATATTAAATTCCGAATTCTTGCAGGTGTTCTAGCTTTGCTGCTGCAACACAATACGTGCCTGAATTTCTTTGGTGAAGGTTGTGCATAGCTCATTTTGTAGTTTGTACAGAAAAATTTCTATCTGCTTTGGTAAGGTAGAAAGCACCAAGAATATCTGCTGCAAATTATCTTGATATATATCCTTCCTTAGTTGTTCTGATAAAGATTTCAGGCTCCCCTCAAGGCTGAATTTGACATCTTCTTGTCCCGTATTCTGGTTTACATTATCTCGGAAATGTTTAAAAGTGCTGAATTGACACAAAAAATTGGGCTGCTAATGCTTAAAGTCAAAAGAGTTGTAAATGAGTGGCTGTGGCAGTGTTACCGTTAGCTTCAGTGAGGTGTCAAGGACAATCAACTTCTGTAGCATGCCTTCCACTGAACGAAATTGAGAAGACAAACCAACTTTTAAAAATTACATTAAAAAACCTTGACATTGAATGCAATGAGATTGAATATCTTAGTTCTAATCCAAATCCTACCTGACAAGACAAGAGTAAACAGAACAACATGAGGATGGTTATATCAGTTGAAATTCAAGTGCATACCCCTACGGGACATATATCAATTTGAGTTATTTGACAAACAAATCAAGAGATTACCAAGCTCCATTCATCTTAAAGGGAAGGAGATATAACAATTTAGATATCCAAGTTGGTTTTCACACCAATCCCAAGTCGTGATTCCACCAAATTGTTTTCTCACAAGCTCCTAATCTCCAAAATGTTAGAAGTTTATATTACTCACTCTCCACTGATACTTCTTTTATTCCCTTCTTTACTTGCATGAGATCGGTCTGAACAGAATCTAAGATCATTCCAAACTTGGTTAAGGAGGATTCCATCATTCCAATCCGGTAATGAAGTTCTTCATTTATCTGACCTGCTTAGTTAAATAAAGAATTTAGTACTCCACATAATGAAGAATTCATGCATGCAAGAATATGAACTTAATTGATCTGCTTATAGATCTTGAATGGGAGAGTTGAATTACTAGACTTTTCTGATAGTTTGTTTCACTCCATATGGAACCTACATTTATGATCTGGAACAGGAGCAGCACTCCAATTGCGTATTAGATTGGAAGACGATCTAGATATTGGTAATTGACCATCTTCACTTCTATAGCTAATTACTGGTAAGCAAGATGGCTTCTTCACTGAGTTCTCTCGCTTCTGAGAACTGAATCTCTGTATAACAAATGAACCAAAAAAAAAAGGAAAAAAAATGGAATGATGAACACATTCAATTGTATTTTATATACAATAAAAAAGTAACTCACAGAACATTGTCTGACAATTGCCATCACGGTCCAAGGCCATTACATGAGACACTATTCCATCGAAGGTCTGGCAAAGAAGAGCTAGAAAGGGGTTTAGACTAGGCAACCATTCCCAGGAAAGGAATCAGAAAACGAAGTTTCCAAAGAGGGAAAACACACACTTTGCAGGAGGTTTTCACCCCTCGAATCTAAACATACTATGCATTCAGATAAGAGCCTCTCCCTATGGTCGAGTGACTGCGTACTTCTCCCGGCACAGCAGGTCACGTTTTTGCAAAATGAGTGGATAACAGCTGGAAGGACCCTTAGGACAAGGTCAAGCCTAGGCATAAAAATAGTCATTTAGCATGGAACAACAAAACAGCTAAAGGAACGAGATCTTCACAGCTTATAATTGTCATATCTATCAGAAATGAAATGATCGCCAGTTTGACAGCTAATCACCTATGGTGGTAAAACTACGATTGTTTTCATGATAACAGAAGAACAGTAAGAAATGTGCTTGACTGACCTCATAAATCTCCCTTGAGATTCACAATTTCAAAATCCAAAAGCTACCATAATTCAGGCTCATCTCCTCTCATAACAGATTCGGAAATGAAATGATATAAAATCACACCTTAGCCATTTCCATAACCAAGAACCTCGACTCAATTGAGGTTAACACTGATAAAACTATAAAATGTAATGGAACAAATATTTGGATTTCTAGAAAACAATTTAACAAAATTCACAGAATTCTAATTTAGTATTATCCTAATGCTCCATGTTCTCATAAACACAAATAAAATAGAAATCAGAAATGAGAATCAACCTGATCATTTGTCAGAGCTTCATCAAGAGAAGTCTGAGAGATCTGAGAAAACATGCCATGCTGAGATGAAAAGCCCTGTGAAAATGACTGCTGTGATTGTTGTGATCGAATCTGTGATGCTTGTTGTGGTCCAACATGTATACAACTTGATCTCCTTTATATCAGAAAAAAGAACAAGCACTACAATTAGTTAGATTTGATTTTTTTTTCAATACAATGAAAACATCGTTAAAAACCTTCTCTCATATCCTAATAAAAAATCACCTAATTAACTGACATAATGAAAATCTTAACAATACATAAACATATATTTTCATCTTCTCCAGTTTTTCTTCGCAACAGACAGAATAGGACTTTAAGATCGGTATAAAATTAAGGCTAGACACACAGGCGAAGAAGCAAAATGGTGAAGTCTCTCTGTGAGAAAAATAAAAAGAAGAACGAGATTAGCGAAGTTAAGCGGCTGTTTTTGGATTTCCTCTGTTTACATTTTCTCAGCATCCGAACAGATCTCACAGAGAAATCAAAAGCAGCTAATCTCCTTCAGATCATTTTAAATACGAGCAAAGCAATTGAGCTGGAAAACGAAATCAAACAATTGATTCCTTCTGTTTGGATACCGAGAAAACAGAGGAATATCTAAGAAAAGAAAAGAAAATCACATCGCTGTTTCTGTTGTTCAATTTTTAAAATCTGAAAAGCTAAGCTAAGCTAGACCATGTCAAAACAGAAACTCAGTTTCTATGGTTTTAGAGAATCTTAAAAGAATCCAACAGAAGCGAGTCGTGATAGTAAAATCGAACCTTGATTGAGGAGGAAGGACCGAAATGGAGCTGAGATCGCACGCTTTGTTGATCTTCAACTTCATTTGATCGTGCCAGTGATTTTGAGGTCTCGAAGAGGACGGACGAGAGCCTAATTGGATTGATTGAAGTCCTAGGTTTGGCGGTTAAGCGAGAAATTGATTTCTGAATTCAAATGAAGTATCAAGACAGAGAGATCGGCTATGAGATGAGAATATGAGTGGATAGAGCTGTGAAATGAATTCATGATGTTTATGTAGGAGACGTGGCGGGAAAGAAGCTGGCAACTTGGAGAACGTTCAAAAGCATTTAATTTTTTTCAAAAAATTACTTATTTGCTTTAAATTAATTTTTTTAATTATTTTGATATATTAAAATTAAAAATGAATTTTAAAAAATAAAAATATATTATTTTAATATATTTTTGAATAAAAATTATCTTAAAAGGCGAGTACTAAATAGATTTTTTCTTTATTTAATACTGTGTTTCAAATAGAACTTGACTAAAATGTATTGTTATTATTATTATGATATATTAATATTAAAAATAAAATTTTTAAAAAAATATCATTTTTATACATAAAAAAATTTAAAAAAATAATTAACATCCTATCATCAAATACTATTTATCCAACACGTATAAATATCTTCTTCGTCATTAACATTGGGCCTTAAGCCTAAAGAAAGAAATCAACATCCATGAATGAATGCATCCAGGCCCAAACAATTATCCCTTAACTCATTTTTAATAAAATCTAGGGGTGAGTAATACATTTTTATTTTATGTTTTTTTTTAAAAAAAAATTAATTTTAAATTTTTTAAAATTAATATTTTTTATTATTTTGATGTGCTGATATTAAAAATAATTTTAAAAAAATAAAAAAAATATTAATTGAATATATTTAATAAAAAAAATAAAAAACATCACTATCAATATAAAATCTTATTTTTTATTTTTTTTAAATCACTTGGAGATAAAATTTGATATACCTTTTGTTTATATTTCTATATATAATTTATGTTACGTGTAGACTTCGCTGCTCTTGCATTGCCTTGCTTTTGAAGATGGAGGCAATGTTATTGCTCGGTTAAACAAAAGAATCAATAGAATACAACAGGAGGAAATGAAAACATGCAGTATAAAATCTCTAATAATGATGCAAATAACACAACACCATGAAAGCAAATATAAAAATACAATAATGATAATGAATTTTATGATATTTTCTCCACTCTATTTTCACCTATTTATACCATATAGTTATAAAGGAAACGTAGTGATTCTCGTAACAGCATTTTTTTCAACCTTTCACACAGTTCATAATGAGTTTATTATAAGATATATTAACTCTTTATTATATTTTATCTCTTTCAATTCCTAGAGCTACCCTACTTGATTTTAGCATTTGGGAACATACTATCGCATGTGAAAGAGCAATTTTTTTTATTAAAAAAATAAAATTACAAAAAAACAAAAATAAAAAGAAAGAGGTGAGATGTCATTGGGTCCGGGATAGCTTCCATGTGGACTTGCAAGGACAAGATCGAGCACAAGCTCATTCTAAGAAAAAAATGTAATTGAGGTGAATAAATATATCATCTATCCTAATGTTTTTTTTTAAAAAAAAATAAATTGATATATCACCTAATTTAATTCATATTTCAACCATTATGGTAACTAAAAAATTAAAATTTAGTGTGTTTTACTCAAAAACTTATAAAATATTCTACTAATCTTGATAAATTTATTTATACATCAAAAAACTATCTAAAAATTTAAAAATTAACTCAAAATTAAAAAAAAATCAAACTTGAATTTTTTTAAGCACTCTTAAAGTGAGAAAAAACACTTAAATTGAACTATTCTCATCAAATAAAATTATTTAATATAAAGATGCATCATTTTGATTGTCTGAATTGATATTAATAATATTTTTTTTAATTATTGAAATTTAACAATCTCTTTCTCTGTCTCTTTTCTCAAGCATAAAAATAAAAATTATACCAAAAATAATTGAAAACTAGTGAGGGATTGAATATGTACAAGTTACAAAAGTAAGAAAAAACACTTAAATTGAACTATTCTCATCTAATAAAATTATTTGATATAAAGATGCATCATTTTGATTATCTAAATCGATATTAATAATTTATTTTTTTAATTGTTGAAATCTAACTATCTTTTTTTTATCTCTTCTTTGAAATATAAAAATAAAAAATTATATCAAAAATAATTGAAAACTACTGAGGGATTGAATATGTACAAGTTACAAAAGTTTGAAGAAAAACTTTACTGTGAAATCATCATCTATTACTCAAGTTATTTTTTTAACTTTTATCTTGTATTTTTTTATTTTTTTATTATGAACAAATTTCATTTAATTTTTCTCGAACTTGTTGCAATCTTGCATATTGCACGTGTGTAGAGAGTTTTGGCAGCACCGTTTAGATTTTTATTAATATTAATTATATATATTAAAAATATTTTAAGAGAACTATAAAAGATATTTGTTAACAAACATGGCTCGATCGTACAGTCTATACATCATGTAATGGGATGGCTGGTATGAAGTAGATTGACGCGGCTGGAAATGCTGGGCTCCACTTGAATCCTATCGGTTCGGTGGCCGAACGTTCTGCAGCTAAACTTTCGTCTCTCTCGTGGAAGTTTTTTTGTTTGTTTCCTTTCTTTGTCGTTTTATTATTGGAAAATGGCGTGAAAGAGAAGGCCCGGAGCAACGTACACAGCCGGTGGATGGATTTGGGGAAAATTCAACTCAGCAATTGATTTCTATTTCGTACATGTAATTGATGGAGAATTTAGTATTTATTGTCTCTCCTGCAATTCAAGGCCGTATGCAATGCACAAGCCATGGCCCCCGCAGACGATTTGCTTCACAGTAAACATCAGTGTCAAGACGGCATGACCAGAAGTAGTAATATCCTCGTTAGCTTAAATTCTTTCTACCCATGTAGACGCGTGCAGGATGGCGTTGCTTTAAGAATTCTTTCCAAAGAGCATGACAATGAAATGAGGGGGAACACTCTCGTGGACATCAGCTCCAATTTGAAGCCCTCTTGGAATTTGATAGTGATATCTATATCTTAGGGAGCAAGAAAAGATGCGGGGCACATTAGTGCGTTCGTAATCTTCGGTTCTGTCTTGAGTTGACCTCAGGACCAAGCCGCGTCTTCAATTGTGGATTGGGAAATGCTTTTCTTTCTCTCAATGTAATTGTGGCCTCCTTTGTTTATACACAAGAAAATTATCTGTTAAAATATATTTTATGTAAACGAACTTCTCGTTGGTCCCTTCAGCCCATCGATGGAGTGGTCAATTGCTAACAACTGGCTGGAGGCAGTTTGATTCTTTATTTGGGAATGAAAGGACTTGCTTTGAGTTTTTAGAATAGTCTTTACTTGTTTGATCACGGAAACTGCTTGAATATATATATGAAAAAAAAAAGAGAGGATAAAAACTAACTTGCAGTGAAGTTAAAGAGTGAATGTCTGTCTAAGGTAGACTATAGAAAAAACAAGTTCTCTCCTGAAAATTGTGAGTTACTTTCCTAGTTTCAAGCCTCATCATCTTTTTTTACCGTAAATAGAAAAAGTATTAACTATAAACGGAAGAGGAAAGAGTTTTACTATATCATCGTTGCAAAGCACTAATTACTATTTATTGAAATAGTATTTTGTTCTTTTTTTTTCTTTCAATTGATTTTTTAACTTTTAATGTTATATTTTTTTTATTTAATTATCCATTTTCGTAATACAAATCACAAACTTGATGAGATAACCGTATTTAATTAGTTAATCTATATTTTTTAATTTCATCAATTAATATTGTGTTTAATCGAGAATTATATATTTCATGATTTATTTTAAATTGTTTTTCATTAGATTATTATGGTATCATGACCCAAGAATAGTGTTTAATGGTTAGCGTGATTTATTTTTATATTGTTTTTAATTAATATTTTTATAAACTTTATCGTTCAACATTAAATTCGACAAAGACGAATGAGAATCAAATTTTATAATTTATTTTGACTTTATCTTTGTGATGTTATCTTAATCTCAAGATTAAACTTGTGGACTTGATAAGTTAATCCAGATTAAATTAGTTTTTTTTTTGTTTTTTTCCTATAAGATTATATCAATATAATAATCTAGGACATGAATTTGATGTCGGGTTGTTTTTTATGTTCTTTTTTAATTTTATCTTTCAATATTATGCTACTTATGGATTGAAATTCATAATTTATTTTGATTTTTTTAATAGGGTTATCTAGATCTTATCATTTAAGCTGCAAGTTTGATATATTAATTTGGATTATTTTTTGGGTTGTTTTTTTTTTAATTTTATTATTCAATACTAGGTTGATTGGGAATTAAGTTTCATAATTTATTTTAACTTATTTTTTATTTGGTTATTGTTTTTTCTTAACCCGGATCATGAATTTGGCATGCTAACCTAAGAATCAAGGTCAATCCAACATGTTGTTATTGTAATATAAAAAAATATATTATCTTAAAATTTTGTTTTGTCAAATTATATTTTCACAAGTTATATGAGTTTTTATTTATTTATAAAATAAATCAAGTAAATCTTCACATAACTTAATTTTTTTCACTAAAAAAATTATTAAGAATTTTGAATATATACTTATTGAGGAAATGTTTTATATAGGCATACATGAGGTGAAACAAGCAAGGCCTAATTCCTTATTTCTGGAAAATATGAGTGAAGACGCAACTACATGGAAATGATGGTGCATTTATTCAACAATGTTTCGATAACCACAACCGCTACAAAATGAATTAATCACAACATGTCAACACTATCAAACACTATCAACAATGACAAATCCAATTATACTACTGCTAGATGTACCTTTTCTCGTGTAGATGTCAAAGGCTATTTTTTTTTTAATTTACCTAGAATGTTCGGGGCGACTTGCATTCAACATAACTAATTTCTACCTTAACTAATTTCTACAGTTCTTCAAGGACACCCATGCTTTTACTTGAAGAGGAAGACAATGTACTTAATACCACTGTACTTTATACAGAAATTGAATGTTTTACGAGTTCCAATCATGGACTCGGACATATGAGCTTCATTATGGTTTTGTGTACGGCATTGGTTGTTAAAAACTCAACTGAAGAAGAAATTTTTTTTAATAGATGAGAAACTCTCGTATGTTTAAAATAATAAGTATATAAATTAAAATAAAATTTAAAGAATGAAACTTGAATATGGAATTCACGAAAGTTTTTATATTTATTTTATAATTTAAAATATTTATAAACATTTACATTGAAACATAAAAAGTTTCACAAAATGATGATACTTACCATTGGTTATATTATCTAACTATATCATTGACAAAAAAGTTGATAATTATTAATGGCACAGTGGCAATAAATGACCATTAATAAAAAAATGAGGTGGCTACTTTGCGTAAAATATGGTGCATACTCCTACAATTATCATTGACCAAAACCATAATGTCAACCTTGCGTAAAATTATGTGCTTGCATAAAATATATTAATAAAGCATACAAAATTTTATTTTTGTTTTCTTAGAACTCAATAAAATATTTAGATATGTGTATTTAGCAGAAACATTTAAATTTTTATAAAAAGACCAAATCATCCTTCTAGAAAGCAAAAGTTGTTCATATAAAGCAAGGATAAAATAATAAATTTATGGTGCAAAGCACAATAAATTGGTTCTAGATATTATTTTATTTATTTATTTTTCTCTTCAACACAATATAGATAAAACAATCAGACCTTTCCCTCTTTTAATTCCATGATAAAGATGTGATTGATCACCTTATATACCTTTCCCTCTTTTAATTCCATGTAATATCTTGAAATGCCATTGTATCTCCTGGGTAGCCAGTACAATAAAATAACTCTTGATATTCTTTTCCCTATCTTCAAAGCTCGACAGATAAAAAACTAGGATAACTATTGTGGGGTCCATTGATGAGGTACTAGGATAACTATTGTGGGGTCATGCTTGTATCATATGTGATCATGCCAACCTATCAAATTATTTACAATTAACCGGATTAATATCGCAAGATTTGAAATGGAACTAGCCCGAGTATACCGATCACGGAATAGGCCGTTTCGATGGACGGCACTTAACTGCGAACCCTGTAGCGATGTTGGCGGACAAATGGCAACTGAATATTATAAATGGAAATGTCTAGGGATTAGAGGAGTATCTCACGCCGTCTATAGAATATTCCTCCCACCAACCCCTAGCAATTGGAAATATTATAATGAGGTCGCCCTCACATCCTTATCATGATGGACTCTCGCTAGAATTACCAGGCGTCGTCATTCATGGACAGATCTCCGTTGATTGTACCGTGGATCGTGTCAACGAAATCATGCTGAGGAGTGCTCTTGTTTTTCATTGCATTAGCCGTTATTTTTTAAAAATATTTTATTTTAGAGATATATTTTAATAACTTTTTAAATTTATTTTTAATATTAATATATTAAAATATGTTAAAAAATAAAATATAATTTTTTACACAAACACTCTCCAACCACGAAAACATAGACTTAGAAATTCCTCACGTCCTTGCTTCTCCAGAAATTTGATAAAATATAGTTTTGCACGATTTCTGAGCCATTAATTTATAAACAATAAGGACTTTTCAATGCCCTTCTTAATTTTGATTACGATTATCATAATGCCACTACAATGCTTCCTTTCCCTTTAAAGTTTCCTCTTCTTATTTTCATTTTTTTTATATTTCCCTTTTTTTATCAAAAATGAAAAGCCTGGAATGAAAATGGAGAAATTGGATTAAAGTAGAATTAAAAATATTTTTTGATTTTGATTTTTTTTAGAACATAAATTAAAATTTCAATCCCTTATTTTTATATGAAAATGTAATAATAAAAAAATAATTTTAATAATAATAATTTGATATTAGAGACGGAGAAGAAATAGACGCGGAGGCTGGTGATGGTTGTACAATTATGTTTGTTTTTGTATTTAATTTTTTATATAAATTTTTATTTTTATTTTAAATTAATTTTTTATGAATTTAAATCATTCTAATATATTAATATAAAAAATTAAAAAATATATATTTTTAAATAAAAAATATTTTTAAAAATAGTTACCATTTCAATTCAAAACATTATCTGTTGCCATAAAAATAATATATTTTTTAAAATATTAGTTTCACTGTCACGAGAGGAGAGGCGATAGTGAAAGAAAATTGACTAGGATTGTGAACGAAAGGTGATATAATAAAATTATTACCACGTGGAGATTCAGCGACAAGAGAAAAAGGCCAGACATAAGAAATTACATTAGTTATTAACAATCACCGTAACTAAATGTATAAAAGTAAAAACTTGATATCCATAAATCATTTATAGATATTTTTTTATTTAGATATTTTTATATATTTTTTTAAGTAAAACCAGGTCTGTTTGGAGTTTAAAGCTATCTCTTTTAATAAATACACTTTATATAAATTAACTTGTATTTTTATTTTTAAAACAATATAGTCACTAAACCAATACTTTATTGATATATCATTTATAAACATGATATGATAACCTCTAATTATTTACATTTATTACCCATATAATTTTACATGCACAAATCTTTATATTTATTACCTAACCATTTTTACTAGGAGATGGGAATTTATTTTAACAAGCATAAAATATTTTGATTTTTTTATATTACTTGTAATTAATTTTATGAATTCTTTTATCGTGTTTTTTTCATACAATAAACTATAGATTTTAGTTTATAAAAAAATAATATAAAAAATGGATATATGAAAATATCGTGAACTTCTAGCAGGGATGTTATATATGAACTTTTAATAAAAGTCTGTTTTATTTAATAAACTGTAGAAGAAACTTTATGGAATCTTGAAGTTTATTGGTATATATATTCTATTATAAGAAGGAAAAAATTGTGTTTTTTAAGATAATATAAGAAATGTTTTTATTTAAATATTTTAACTTAAAAAGGATTAAAAAAAATTCAATATGAAATAATTTTTTAAATTTTATTATTTATAACATGTATCTAATGTATATTTATATAAATTAATTTTTAATTTTTTTGCATGAAATATACAGTTTTAAATATTTTTATTTTATTTTATTGAAATTAACTCTTGTAATCAAGGATCTGACCTCTGGTCAACTTCGATACCAAGCTTTTTGAAAAAACGCTACTAATATTATATCAAGGGAAAGAATCCACGGTAACTAAGTGAGTGCTGCATCCCCTCTCATGCTCTTACCGTGCCAAATTTTCAAACCGCGATGGAGCCCATTTGCTAATTCATAAATCCTTCGACACGAAGGAAGGCAAATCTACTATATTTTTATTTATATTTATTTGTTAAAAAATATTTTTTTAAATAAATATTTTTTTTAAAAATAAATTCTATAAAAGTAAATTCTGTTTTTATATTTAATAATATAATAAAAAATAAGTTAAAAAATACTTTCTAGTATTTGATTATATCATGAAAAATAAGTTAGAAAATAATTTATTAATATTTTTTTTCTCGAGTTTATTAAAATAATGAGTAACAAATTTTGTAAATTAAAAAGTTGAATGAGAATAAAATTAAAAAATATATAATTTTATAAATTATATC
>SRLM01000119.1:1633930-1688895 GCA_015708895.1 Populus ilicifolia | reverse complement strand
GTTTACAAATGCATTGTAAACGTGATTTATAATCATGATTTTGTTATGAAACCGCTATTCTAAATTGTGGTTATTAAAGAACCGCTATTAGAAATAGTGGTTGCATTAAAACTATAATTTTAAATTATAACTTTTATTTGAATCATTATTCTAAATAATATTTCTTCAACAATCACGATTCTAAACAGTGATTCTTTACAAATGATGCTATTTTCCCAAAACTTTTTAAATTATATTTTTTTACGTACCAGTATATTGGCCCGCGCTCGGCAGCGAATCAATATTATTATTTTTTTAAATATAAAAATTATTAAAAATATAAATTTTTTTTAAGTCTTTTTAGTATAACAGTCATACCAATCCTAATAGCTATAGATATAAGGGCAATACTAAACCCATGCCTTTGATCCAGCAGCATCACCAGTAGATCCACGCCTAGGTCTCCAACCATGTTAGATCCATGCGTTGTGGTTTGACACTAAACATGGCTACCAGCTCGTTTTTTGGTTTAGCACTAAATGTGATCATTAGATCTAAAATTTTTTGGCATAAAATAATTGTTATATCCTAGCATAAAAAATAAAAAGCTGGTAACTGTGTATTTTAGTTATTAAAAAAAAAGAAAAAAAGTAAAAACTCAATTAATTGATCATCAACTACAATCTATCGATAATTTATCTATATATACTGCACCATGTAAAAAGGATACGTATGCTCATCTATTGAGATGGTGCATGACCGAATTTAACCACTAAAAATATTTTATATATTTTTTTAATACTTCAAATATCATCTATCTAGGAAGATATAAAACACGTGTCATAATTTTTTAAATTAAAAATAAAAAAACAACTGAAAAATATTTAAACACTTCATAATTCTTTTAATTATATACCATTGAAATTCACAATAATTTTATATTTAGAGTGAAAACGCAATCCGTTGAGTTTTTTTAATAATTTATTTGACTATTATTTCTTCCACCGGCCATATAAGAGTTAGAGGCTAAATTGAAAATACTTGCAAATATCAGGTTAAATTTTTTGGGAAATCTGGAACTACAGTGACAAAGAAGTTACTGAATGAAGAGACCGAAACACGAGGTTAGACTTTAGAGTTTGGGGGGAGAGAGAGAGAGAGAGGTGGGAAGAGAGAGATGACGCTGCTGCTTGCGCAACTATTAGAACCTGCTGCGAAGCTCTACAATGGTTAGTACCCTATGTAAACTTCGCTTAAAAGAATTTTATTATAAATTTTTTCTGAAAAAAATGGAATATCCACTGGTTTTCCTTTTTTAAAATAAATCATCACGATGAAGACAAGGAATTCCTTTTGAAGCCTAATAAGAGTTAATAGTGACTTCTCAAAGCAATCACCCTGTCGTTTCCTCTCTCTCAAACTCCTTTGTTCAAAATTGGGTTTCAATTCAAAAACTTCGAATTTTTTGGTCAATTTCTGCCATTTTGAGCGCAGAGAGAGAGAGAGAGAGAGCTGAATTCAGTTTGTCTCGTTTTTTCTTTATTTATTTGATTTGATTTGATTTGGTTTGTTTTTTGATTTGTTATTGTATTTTCGATGATTGATTTGCTTGATAAGTGTAAACATGGCTGTGGTGAGTCGTGCCTGTTACGATAACGCAACAAGCGAGTCCATTGACGTTTGTGGAATTAGAGTGGCAGGAAACATGGAAAGTGGTAGAGAGATTGTGGAAGAACCGGTTGCAAGAGTAATTGAAGATAAGATCTTCGTAGCTGTGGGAAAATCCGTGAAGGAATGTAAATTGATGCTTCATTGGGCTATGCAGAATTCAGGAGGCAAAAGAATTTGCATCATTCATGTTCACCAACCGTCGCAAATGATTCCGTTAAGTGAGTTCACAAAAATGAAAGAAAAAGAATTTGTATATTATTTTATTTTTTGTTATTATGATTCATCTTCTTCTTTTTTTTAATGCAAATTATAGATTAATTTTGCCATTTCAAGGATTTTGGTTGTTCAAAGAAGGATGGGGATGGATTTTATTTTATTTTTTGATTTTTGCCTTTGTTATTGGTTAATGGTTGTGGTTTTGGGATTGTAGTGGGTACCAAATTCCGGGCCAGTGCACTAAAAGAACAGGAAGTGAGGGCATACTGGGAAGTTGAAAGGCAAGAGATGCATAAGATGCTAGATGAATACCTTTTAATCTGTCGAAAAATGGGGGTAAATTTCTTTTTATGTTTCTTCTTCTGCACATGCTATGTTATTGGATTGTTTTTAAAGCACGGTTCTGAACTGTGGAAATCTTGCATTCTAGAGAAGAAGAAGAGTTTTGAAGAGTATTATAGAATAAACTTGAAATATTTTAGTTCATGCTCTCTTCCGGTGAAAAACCAAGGAACTTCTGGCAAATCTAATTTGGAATATTGAGTTGGCATGATTTCTTTTTCAAATATTTTCGCATGCATAAGTTTTTCTTTTTATATTTATTTTTTCAGGTTCGGGCTGAGAAGCTGTATGTTGAAATGGAGTCTATTGAGAAGGGAATTTTAGAACTCATTTCTCAGAATGGGATCAAGAAGCTTGTTATGGGAGCAGCAGCAGACAACCGCTATTCAAAGTAAAGCCCCTAGGAACCCTTAGAAACTACTCTGCATATGTGGGGTCTAAATATGGAACTCCTAAAGAGAGTAACTATATGTTCTGGATATGTAAATGGATTGCTTATCTTGATGCTTAATTGTTGCAGGAAGATGATGGACATCAAGTCTAAGAAGGCCATCTCTGTTTGCCGGCAAGCACCTGCTTCCTGTCACATATGGTTTATTTGCAAGGGGCACCTTATCCACACACGGTATTGTTGAAATGCTTGTTATCTTGGTTCTTAAGTAATTTGTTTCGTATCTAGTAATTGGGATGTGAAAATGGAATAAAATAATTTTCAATGGAGAGGTTTCTATTTAGTGAAAAATAACGGAGAACCTTCTTAAATTTCTTCTTGGCTACGATTTCTTTTTTTTTTGGGACTCCTCTAACAGCCGAAGCATCCTTGTAAAATGCTGTAGTATTTAACAGTTTTTTGGTTGTGATGATCTATGGCCATAATTGACGTTCTTGTCAAAAACAGGGAAGGTGCTCTGGATGGAACGGGTACGGATGTTGGATCTTCATCACAGCAAACAAGTCCAAATACTGAAGCTGGACAATTAAGTCATATGAGATCACAGTCTATTGCCCTTGGCCAGAACCATTTTGTGAAACTCACCAATCCAGCTCAAGATTTAGTCCGAAGGGTAAGATCTATGAATGTTAATGGACATGGAGGAAGATTATCAACTCCTGCTTCACCAGATGGGGGGCCATCAACTCCATCAAGCAGGTCAGATGCAGATGGTAGTTCTGATGAATATGATGTGTTGTCAAGGAGGAGTGCTTCCCAAAATTCAGCTCTCTCGTCGTGCTCTTCCCATGGAATGGTCAATGTTGCTTTGGTTCCATTTGTAGGAACTGAAGAGAGTGAGACTGGTTCAGAGTTGTGCACACTGCCTCAGCACAAGGAGGATCTTTGTCAGTCATCCCCTCCCAGTGTACTGGTACTTGCAATCATTTTATGATAATGCACATTTAAAATCATGCAACCTGTCCATGTTCCAAGTGTAGCTAGTTACCTAAGTTAATGCAGTGTCTCAAAGAGTTCCTGTGTATTTTTAGCGTTTATTTTTTTGAGTACTTAGAAATTTGGTGGATTCTTGCAGGATGGTAGTACTGAGGATCCTCTGTATGATCAACTTGAAAAAGCAATGTCTGATGCTGAAAATTCAAGGCGTGAAGCATTTGAAGAGGCAGTCAGGCGTGCAAAAGCAGAAAAATACGCATTTGAGGCCATACGCAAGGTATAATTTATTCATAACCATCTTTTCCCTCCTTTCTGTTAAAGGAAGATGATTGCATTTTAGATGTTAATTATCATGAAAAGGGATGGATTTTAATTCCTCTAATTTGAAAAAATTGTAGTAGAAAGGTTGATGCATTTTATGGTTTGTGCTGGATAGTCCAAAACCTTAGCCAATATTTAAATGATAAGCTGACAGGATAAACTGCACTATTTTATGATCCCATTTCCTCGTTGGTTTCTCTGTAATTAGTCATCATTCTGTTAGAAATCAAAGTTTTAAGCCTGTATTTTATGAAAACATAAATGTGACTTTATAAACTTAAACTAATACATGCTAATTGCTGATCATGATTCTTATTCACAGGCCAAAGCATCAGAAAACTTGTATACAGACGAGTCAAAACGAAGGAAAGAAGTTGAGGAAGAACTAGCAAAAGAAAAGGAAGAACTTGAAAAGATAAATAGAGAATGTGATGAAGTCACGGAAGAACTTCGCATTGCTGAGAATCAGAAATCATTTTTGGAGAAGCAAATCAAAGAATCTGATCGGATGGTAAAGGAGTTGGAGCAGAAAATCATCTCTGCCGTGGGACTTTTGCAAAATTACAAGAAAGAACAGGATGAACTACAGAAGGAGCGTGACAATGCACTGAAAGAAGTCGAGGAGCTGAGGAGAAGTCAAACAGAGGCCTCAGGCACACACATGTCTCAGTTCTTCTCTGAGTTCTCTTTCTCAGAAATTAAGGAGGCAACTCAACATTTTGATCCATCCCTTAAGATTGGGGAAGGGGGGTATGGTAGCATTTATAAATGTGTGTTGCGCCAAACCCAGGTGGCTGTAAAGATGCTGCACTCTAATAGCTTGCAAGGTCCTGCAGAATTTCAACAGGAGGTAGCATTCTATGCTTGTTTTAATTTTTTTTTCAAATTGTTGATATCTATATGTCTTATAGCCACAGGGCATGTTGTGGTATTGATTTTCTATTGAGCTTGAATTTAAATGCTAATTACCAACAATATTACAGTTATGTAGTATGGTTTTCTGATGCTGGAGATATGGAGTGGGATTTTATACAGCTCCTCTTACTCTCTCTGTGCCTCCTTCATTCCAACCCAGCTGCTATGTTGTGCTGGGTCTTGCAATAGATTTAGATTATATCTGGCATTGTGATCCTGCAAGACCGCATTGCAATTGTCACTAGATAAATGATTGGTCAATTATATCTGGCATTGTGATCCTGCTGTGTCAGCAATTGCTATGCTATTTAGTATCTTATCAACAGGCATGCTAGTGCAACTGACACTAGATAAATGATTGGTCAATTGATTCAGTTTGTTTTTTCCATGTAGCTCACTTCAGTCAATATTAGTAGGACCATTTGCTGGTGTGAAGTTATATATAGTTGAAATTCTATAAGAGTTGGGAGTTAGCAGATAAATGAACTGAAAATCAAGGATTTTTGTTATACTTCACACATCTCTTTATAATTGTCTGCTAAGTTTCTACAGCTGCACTTTTAGTTATGACTTTCTGCGCTGCCTGACATCTGTTGGTTTTATATCAGGTCGATGTTTTGAGCAAGATGAGACATCCAAATCTTATCACTCTCATTGGAGCATGTCCAGAAGCTTGGACTCTTATCTATGAGTATCTTCCCAATGGAAGCCTTGAAGACCGACTGAGCTGCAGGGACAACAGTCCACCTTTATCTTGGCAAACTCGAATACGCATTGCCGCTGAATTATGCTCGGTTCTCATCTTTCTTCACTCTAGTAAACAACAGAGCATTGTGCACGGTGACCTTAAGCCTGCTAACATCCTCCTTGATGAAAATTTTGTCACTAAACTAAGTGACTTTGGAATCTGTCGTCTACTTCATCACAAGGAAGGTTCTAGCAACAACACAGCAATATGCAGAACTGACCCCAAAGGCACCTTCTCATATATGGATCCTGAATTTCTTTCCACTGGAGAGCTAACTCCAAAGTCGGATGTTTATTCATTTGGAATTATATTGTTAAGATTGTTAACTGCAAGACAGCCCTTGGGTATTATAAAGGAGGTGCAATGTGCATTAGATAAAGGAAACTTGAAAACCCTCTTGGATCCTTTGGCAGGAGACTGGCCATTTGTGCAAGCTGAACAGTTGGCTCACTTGGCACTGAGGTGCTGTGAGATGAGCAGAAAGAACCGGCCAGATCTTTTATCAGAGGTATGGAGGGTACTTGAGCCAATGAAGGCTTCGTGTGGAGGCTCATCATTTTTCCAGCTTGGTTCGGAAGAGCATTTCCAACCTCCTTCATATTTTAGATGCCCCATTTTCCAGGTATGTTCATCTATTTCTCTTACTTTTCAAGTCTTAAGAGTGATTTATCTACAGCAACTGGAATTATGCTATTTGTCATTTATATTAGGACTTCTTAAGCATTCCAGTCCATCTTTTGTTTTCTATAGTACAATAATTAGACACGGCTTCCTGCTACAAAATATTCTAGCCTTGTATTCTTCAATGATTTGCTTTTCGGTTTCCCTTGCTGCATCAGCTTGCAAAAGGAAATTCAACATTAAGTTTGTGATTATTTTATACTCCATCATAGAGTAATATTTCTGGTTTTAATAGCTCCTATTTCTGTGCATGCATGTGCAAGTGCATGTATGTCTATTATAGGCCAGCTGTGAAGTCTAGTTTCATCTGTAGACCTATGTGTTGTGAACCTTTTTCCCTGGCTTGCATTGCTGATGCAGCAAATTGATGATTTACTCAAACATGCAGGAAGTAATGCGAGATCCACATGTAGCAGCTGATGGTTATACTTATGAAGCAGAGGCCTTGAAGGGATGGCTGGACAGTGGACATGATACTTCACCCATGACCAACCTTAAGCTCGCACATCGCGATCTTATCCCTAACCATGCTCTTCGCTCTGCAATTCAGGAGTGGCTGCATCAGCAGTGAACAATTTCTTAGTTCAATACGTTGTTTATAGTCGTTTCTTGAAAAGTAAAAGAAGTTTCATTACATTTTTGTTTTAATCTTTCTTTCCAATCTTGCTTTGTTTGACAGAGGCATGATACGGCCCTCCTGTTGTATAGAAGACAATTGAAAGCATAGTCTATGAAATGAAAACAGGACGGATAATTATATAATTATTTACACGATATGAGTCAGAATCAACCTTGTGTCTCGATCTTTTTTCATTGCGTTTTTATTTTTGTCATTTCATTTATTTTGCTAGGGTTTATAGTTTTAAAACCTAGTCTACCCGGAACTGGAAAACCAAGTTTGTACAGGGGAGGGGTATGGGTTTTTGCGTGCCTTTTTTGGTCAGTAGCAGCATCAAACGCCAACCTTCAAGCTTTTTACGGGCATTCAGTAATTAGTAGTGTGCTAGTATTTGTTTTATTGGCTTTAATTGCAAGGACATGCAAGAGAAAGGCCAATCTTTTTTCAAGTCCTTAACTGCGAAGAAATCAATAATTAAAAAGCCGACAAGATTGGGCACTTCCTTTAGCAGTCTGTCTTCAACATATGTAAGTTGTAAAGTTTTGGAATTTATGCCTTTTCACTTTTTCCAGCCCTTAGTTTCCTTCTCCTGGATGTTGCATGCTTACGACTAGATGCTTGTTTTATTGTTAATTAGGTGAATATAATATGATAATTTATGTTTGATTTGGTTTAATATAGGTTTTTAAAATGTTTTCTTATGATTGTAGTATTTTAAGGCATTGTTTGGGAACGCAGTGCAAACTGTGTTCCCAAAAAATTCTTTTTTTGTTAAAATTTAATATATTTTATATGTTTTGGATTATTTTTATATGCTAATATCAAAAATATTTTTTTAAACAATTATTGACATTTATTTTGGCATGAAAAGTTATTTGAAAAATAATCGCAACCATATTGCCAAACAAGCTTTAAATAGTTATCCTTCAATAACCTAATCATCTCAACCTTCAATTTTCATATCAAGTGGTAGCAAAGAAATAACAAATTTGGTATGAGATCATTATAGAAAAGTTTATAACCTTAGTGTTGGATGTAAAAATACTAAATTAGTATGTTTATATTGTGCTAAAGTTTTTACGGGTGGTGACATTAATTGATTGGAACAATATTTTGCTAGAGCTAAAGGAGAAGTTGAACAATGTCACAAATATTCTCCTGATGTTTGACATCAAATGCTTTTAAATCTTAAAGGAAACATTGAAAAAAAAAAGAGTTAGAGAAATGCAAGCAAATTTTAATCCATTTAATGCACAACAAATGAAGCATAAAGAGATGATGATTAGGCAATTGAAATATTTTTCTATAGCTTGACCATTAGGTTGGTCTTAAAAACTATGCTAGGAGGAAGTGGTGGATGAATTGCTATATTAAACTCATGGAAAATTTGTTAAGAAAATAATCACAGGTTCTTCATTTTTCTTTCAATTAAATGACAAGAACTTTAACATTTCTTAATCCGAGATATTTTCCAGACATTAATATAATTTTACTCTTAATACTTTAAAGTTGCTTTGATCTTCCCACTGCGTAAACAACTGAGGTCTTACATGAAACTTTTACAAGCCAAATATAGATTTTGTTCCTTGCAAAAATGTAACATGTTGAAGACTAGTAATTAATTGAGTAGCAGTTAATTCCTCTAGCTGGTTTCAAGTTCTTGGAATTTCAGAGTCGGTTGGTTGGTTGGGTTCTAGTGATGGCCTATTATAAGTTTTGCTCATTAATTATCTTTTTATTTGTGTGATGCCATTATCATATAAACATAATCTGAATAACATCTTTCAAATGATCCCTTGAATCATTCTCAATATTTGTAATGATGTCCTAGAATCTAAAGTATTTTGGAATGAGGTTTTTGTGATTGGATAATAGATTTATAATTTAGTTCTAGTAATCTTAACTTTTTTTCTAACCAAGATGTTTGGTAATTTGATGTGAAAAGCCCATGTAGTTGGTGCCTAGTAAGCTATAATGACTTGTAATTAGTGCCTGTAAAATGTTTTTTTTAATGGACACGAGAACTCTCGGATGCTTAAATCAATAATATTTTAGAGAGAAAAAAGTGTATTGATATTTTAAAGAAATAGACTCTGAAAATATATATGTTAAAAATGTTAAAAATAAACAGATTGTGAACCTTGAACTTGGTGGATTTATAAGGTATTTATAAGCCTATAAGTCTTTTTTTTAATGAAGAGAAGGGTTAAAGAGTCATTTCACTCTTATAAATTAATAGATATTTTGAGTTTTATTTCACTCAAAATAATACATATTGAATTAATATAAAATATCATAGAACTCGCATGGGATCCAAAAAATTATCGAGAGACCTACGTAGGTCCTGGAAAAACTTCTAAGGGAGTGTTAGGCTTAGACGAGCTGCCTAAGCCTATTAGGGTAAACAATAAACCTAGAAACAGTACCCGGGCCCAATGTTTTTAGGTTAAGGCACTGTTTGGACTAATTGTTATTAGGCCCAAAAGCTATTTGGGCCTAGTGTTATTGTGCTCTGGCACAACTTGGACCCATTATTGTTGGGCTCAGCTAGAGGTTTAAGCCTCGTGTTGTAGGCTCACTTTAAAAGCTGAGCCCATGGGTAGTTAGACTCATGCATATTGTCCAGACTTGTGTTTTTTTTAATATTTAGGTCTTTGAGGTCTTTTTGAACTCCTTAAATTTTAGTTTATTAGTATCCCTAAATTTTTTGTAACATTTATATGCAAAAACTTGTAAAATAGCCCAGCACAACAAGTTTGTCATATTCTCTTTATATGAGAAGAGGGGTGGAAACTCTATATTAATTTACTAGAGAGCCCATGTGTTGGGGTACGCATCATGTTTGAAGAAATTTCTAGGGAGCTTTTGAGGCATCTATATTGAGAAAAATTTTCTATGAGGCAAAAGAAATCCAATAAAAAAGGAGCTTGTATTTAAAAAAAATTAAAAGGTCAGGAAAATTTAAGAAAAGTGAGCATATACTTAAAATATTCTAAAAGACTAAGGGTAACCTATTAAGGGTTGCTTCTTATGATAAAGTGAGGTTTAGAAGCCCTATACCGATTCAAGATCGTATTGAAGAGAGGGAGGCTCATGACCTCTCAATTAATGGTGAAAGGCTTGAAAACCCCTATCAAAGAGAGATCATATTATAGTGAGAGGTTTGTGGCTTTCTTGACAAGGGTGTGGCTTAGGAGCTCACCACTATAGAAAGGTCTTATTGAAGAATTGAAAGCTTGTAGCTTCCTTGAAGATGACATCAGGTTTGGGATCCCCCCACTAGAGAGTGGTTACATTAGAGTGGTGGAGGTATGTAACCTTCTTAGTGATAACCTGGGGTATAAGAACCCTCTTATGAAGATTAGTCATATTGGAGTGTATGAGGTATATAACCCCATTAGCGAAATCATAAGATGTGAAATCCCTCTCATTAAAGAGTGGTCACATTAAAATGTGAAAGTTATGTGGCCTCTCTAGTATTGTTATCTAGTATAGAAGCCCTCTAGTGAATAATGGTCTTACCTGAGAGTGGGAGATTCAAGATTATCCTTGGAGATAATATAAGGCTTAAGAGCCCTATTAGCAAATCATGCTAGTTCCAGATCATACAAAAAAAAAAGATTTTAGATCAATCCATATAGATTTTATGAGGCCTAGGAATCTTATTAGAGAGTCGTTCTAGTCCAAGATTACACTTTAGAGGTTAGAGATTTGATACCAATCCCGGGGGATTTTGTGAGGCTCAGGAGCCCCACTTAAGATTCATGCCAATATGAGATTGCATTAGAGAGCTGGAGGATCTAAGATTAATCCTTGGAGATTTTGTGAGATTTGGAAGCCCTATTAGAGGGTTATGCCATTCCAAGATTGTATTAGAGAGATGAAAGATCCGAGATCAATCCATGAAGATTTTATGAGGTTTAGGAGCCCCACTAAAGATTTGTAGATACTATTCAGAGATAACATCTTTATTTTAAAAATAAACTTATTCCCATCAAGGATAGTATATCTTAAGGTGATTTGAGTGCCAAATACGAGAAGATTCTTAGAAGGAACATGTCTTAGAGGTGGTAGGTGATGTCTTGACTTCTCTGATAATTTTAAACGGTTGATCCCATCTTGATTCAAGGGAGTAGATACACCATGCACTTATGGGCTAGTCCCTTATAGTTTTTCCTCAAGCTTTTATTTTCTATTAGTAGAATGATTTTTCTTAAAAGGTCTTTTATTTTAGTTTTCCTTGTAGAAAACAAAGACGTCTATGTCATAACACATTAGCATCTTATATATATATATAGTGAAAAAAGTCATGAAAAATTATATATATAATTTTCCATGATTTTCTTCACCTTTTTTCTAGTACAATATAAAATTTTCTCTAGAGTGCATGTTCTCTTATTCCTTTTATTAAGGCCTTTAACGTTATTAGTTCAAGCAACTTCACCACTTTAAGCATCTTCTTATTGAATCTCTTAAAATATATATGTGTAGATTCACTCTCTTATTAGGTTATACCAAATAGCTTCGTGAAGCTTTTCTTGGCAGGTATGCTGGTGCTGAAGCATACCACTAACTGAGCGTAAAGGTCACTGAACCTTTTGATGGAGCCTGGTTTTAAATTATTATACCTGGCATATGTAGAGCCTCAAAATGTTATAGGGAGGATTTTATACATTGAGTTATTTTTTTTATGATCAAATCTAAGTTATTATGCACATTTCACACATTCTCTCTCGGGCCAACAGTGCCATCATAGTTATCTAGACTTATTTTTATGAAAATGTAGTTTATAGAGAGTTGAGTGTTCAATACGTATTTACACAAGAAAGAACTCTTTACATGATAAGGGTTGTAGATATTCTATTGGGTATTCTCAAATATATACCGTCTCTTAGTCTTTTATATATTAGATTCCAAGCAGCCTATAAATTTTAGCATGGAATGATATGATTGTTAATTAATGTTCATACCATGATTGTTTGAGGGGATACATCTAGAGTTTCTATTGTGCATAAACATATCATGATCACATGTTGACTTCTTAAAGGACTTAGCAAACATTAAGGCAAAACACTCGTTTGGAGGATATTTTGCCTATAATCCCCAAGTGGTGTAATTACCTACAAGAGCTAGAAGCAGCCAATATTGGTAGAGCTAAGGAGTTGTGTATTGATGAAGGTGCTATGACTTGTTAGAATGACAAGGCCTGCTTTTGACCTTGGGTTGCCAACACCACCAAAATGAGGAATTCCACTTTACTATTGGGTTATTAAAGGTTTGGTTTGGTAGAATTGTCTATGGTAATGGATAAGTCCATCACACGTTTTGACCTAAATGTGTCTTGATTATGTGTCATGGAATAACTTAAATATGTAAAAATCAAGTTTTAGAAACTATCAACTTTTTGATCAGTTTCTCATGGATGATGTCAATTGATGATGTTCTAAATCTAAGTTGCTTATAAATAAGACTTTTATGGTTGAATAATATGTTGATTATTTATTTTTAGTGATTTGATTTATACTTTCTGGTCAAGGTGTTTGATAGCTTGATGTGAAAAACTTAGGTTGCTAGTAGCCGGTAAGCCAATGTGGCTAGTAGTTAATGCCTAGTAAGCTGGGGTGGTTTATAGCTGGTATCTACAAAAAGTTTAGTTTAATAGATGTGGAGGCTATCGTATACTTAAGTCAATAACTTTTTAAAGAGAGAAAGTACAATAATATTTTAGAAAAATAATCTTTAAAAATATATATACAAAAAAAATTATAGTCAATAAGTATTATTATTTTATGAAGATAAAAGACTGAAGTGTCATTTCGCCTTTATAAATTAATATAATAATTTAAGTTATATTTTTTTCAAAATAATATATACTAAATCCATACAAAATAGGAAGAAATCTATATGAAGTTTCTAAAAAAAAGACTTGTGTAGTGTACTAAAAATATTTTCAATGGATTAATGAAGAATTGGGTTTGGAGAAATTGCATGAGCCTATTAGGAATGAAAAATAAGCAAAAATGCACTGTCCTAACTCAAGTAAATTGAGCTAGGTACGTGTCCGAACCCATGTCGTTGTTAGGGTGCATTCCTAGCACCCCAATTGGGTATACACCTAGTATATGGATGCTCGGCGATATGCTTGACATGCTCAACACCGTGATGCTGGGTATGTGCCCTTAAATGGTGGCCACGCATTATCTAGGCTTACTATTAAAGGTTGCTTTATGAGCAATTGAGCGCAGATAGGTTTTCTAGGACTATATTTTATTAATTTTTTAAGTATTTAAAAAGTTTTTTATACTCTTTAAATTTGAGTTTATCCATTAAAAAATAATATTGATTCATTTAATCATCTTGAAAAGTTCATAATGCATGATTGTTTCACCAACGCAGGGCTGACGTCAAAAGGCTAGCCTAATGATCTTTTTAAGATGCTGATTTGACTTTACTTTAGATTGACCAGGAAAGTGCTTGGAAATTCTCTATGTACATGACTAATACTACTTGAATATCAGCTAAGACCACTCTGCTCCTAAAGTTTCAGACCAAGTGATTATCTGGGTGAGAGTTTTAATGGCAACAATGGATGCTGAGTCCTCAGAGGAATCAATGTCACTCGCGATTGATGATACACTGTATGTTGCAGTGGGAAAGGATGTTGGAGAAAGCAAGTCGACTTTGTTATGGGCATTACAGAATTTTTCTATCAAGAAAGTTTGCCTTGTTCATGTTCACCAGCCTGCAAAAATGATCCCCTTGAGTAAGTAAATATGTCAGTTTTTTTTGTGCGCGAGTAACATGCCATGGAAGAACCAACTTTATGCATATCTGTCTTTTTTAACAATGCGCTCCGTATTCAATATGTTAACAACGTTCTTCTGGTGAATAGTGAAAATTTTGACACTCGCTATGGATTCTGATCATCCTGATTTTTGGTTTAAATATTTTTGATAATGTGTTCGAGCATGTAAATTTTGCTGGATTTTAAAACATGGGTTTCACCCATAGACCTAGATCAAATCAGTCCCTTGCCATACGTTTATTTGTTTTGTTTCTGGTATGCAGTTGGTGGAAATTTCCCAGCTAGCAGACTTGAACAACATGAACTGAGGGAATTCCGTGAACTTGAAAGGAAGATTATGCACAAGGTCTTGGATGATTACCTTCTCTTGTGTCACCAAGCAGCGGTATGCATATTCTTTGTTAGCTCTTACTTGTAGGTATTTAAAGTTCATAATAATTTCAGTGCAAATACTGATTGTCCCCGCTTTGTCAGAAATGACATAAGATTTTCTTTGCTTATGACATTTTTGAGATCTCCTTTGCTTTCAGTAGTTAATAGGACTGAATTGTTGAAACACATAAAACTATGTTCTGTTATCTGCCGGAAAAGGTGAATTAAAAAATTTCTTCCCTCGAAAAGGTTGTCCTTCCAAGTGTATCTTGCAAAATTCTGTCAGTGTTTCCAAGAAACTGTAAACATGAACTGCTCATATTAGAAATGAACCCTCAAAACTAATTCATGAAGGCATTTATGACTTTATTTTGAAGGTCCATGCGGAAAAGCTTTACATTGAAAAGGATGACATAGGAAAGGGGATTGTGGAACTCATGTACCAGCACGCTATCAAGAAACTTGTTATGGGTGCAGCTGCTGACAGACATTATTCAGAGTACAATCTATCATTTAGCATCGTACTTCATCAAAATCAGATGTCACTGGGAAAAAAATCATGTGATGTCTGAATGACTGGATTCTGGATGTTGCTCTCTGTAGAGCTAGGTTTTTTCCCGTATGCTGCCTTGATGGATTCCATCATATGAACTGTACCATGCATTTTTTATGCTGATTAGACCAGCGATGAAATCATTGGGAGACAATGCAGAGTATCAGAATAGTCACACTAGAAGATATAAGAAGTAAAGTGCACAAAAACAAACTGGTTTAGAGCCTGCAGAAAGGCCACAATTCACATTTGTTCTGGACTTTCTATGCCCTTCACCAGAGTTTCCATTTTTATTTTCATTTTGTTTTCTCTAAATTCTATTATGAAGTAATATGAAATTGCTCATAAATCTGCCTTAAAATTGCAGGGGAATGGTGGATCTTCAGTCCAGAAAGGCCAAATATGTCCAACAGTGTGCACCTTCTCCCTATCAAATTTGGTTTATCTGCAAGGGGCATCTCATACACACAGGGTATGCTTTACAAGTATCATGTCAATCTGTTCTGATAGCATTGGGTGTACATGGATGTAATACAGTCTCAAATAATAATCTATCAGAGTGAATGTTCTTCCAAGTTACAGCTGCTTAAAGTACATCCAAGCGACTTGATCGTCTTTAAGTGTCGAATAATGCTGACTGTAATTCTCCCTACACTTACAGGACTTCTACAGATGCATTTGCTGACCTGGATCGTGTTACACGACATATAAGTGGGGAGATTACTGGACTTGAGCTAGAATTATGTGAAATTCCCGATATGGAGGAAGAGAGTGATTTACATACTCCTGATGGTTTGGTACTTGGAAACATCTCAATAATGGAATATTAGGCCACGTGCACCCAACGCTAAACCGGTTCCATTCATATATTGATTGTTATGAAATTGTTCTAGCTTTTTCTTTAGGATATTTACTAAACATTTTTCATAGAGTCGGTGGTTTGTTTACAGGAACAGAATAGTGTTGAACAACTTTATAAACAATTGGACCGGGCCATGGAGGAGGCTGAAAAGTTTAAGCGAGAAGCATTTGAAGAGTCATTGATTCGAGGGAAAGCTGAAAAGACTTCCATCAAAGCTCTTCGCAAGGTAGTTTCTTTGTTCTAAAGCAGTTTTTCTCCTGTTTAATTGAGATGATTATTTTATTCACGACAAACAAGAGCGTAATGTTCACTCTTAACAAGCAACCTACTTGTTTTATCAGAAGTGCCACCACCCAACCACCGTTACATATAAATGGTGGATAAAATCAACTGAAAAATGCTTGTTATTAGGAGTTATTCAAAACTTCTTTCTACTGAATATGTTAGTTAACGAAACAATTCAGCCCATGCGATTTGCAAAAACTTGTGTTGTCCCTATGAATTGAAGGAACTGCAAACTCGAAACAGAAGCTTGTATAACCTTTGTGGTCTTATTCAGACCTCTAATAATGTTGTTTCAGGCCAAAGTATTGGGAAGCCTGTATGCCGAGGAGTTGAGGCACAGGAAAGAAACCGAGGAAGCACTAGTAAAAGAAAAACAAGAGCATGGAAAAACGAAGGACCAGCGGGATGAAACACGTTTGGTTGCCATTGATCAGAGATTATTGTGGGAGACTGATCGTTCAAAATTTGATACTAAGATAAAAGAGTTGGGTGATGAACTACGTGCTTATGCGGAACGGTGCAAGGAATATGAGGAAGAAAGAGATGAGTTAGTTAGGGAACTTTCAAAAAAGCAAGCGGAAGATGCCTCGAGCATGCATATTCATCAGCTTCTTTCTGTCTTCTCTTTGTCAGAGATTCAGGAAGCATCTCGCAATTTTGACCCATCAGTAAAGATCGGAGAAGGTGGGTACGGGAACGTTTATAAAGGTTTCCTTCGTCATACCCCAGTAGCTATAAAAATGCTGAACCCAGAAAGCATGCAGGGGCGTGCTGAGTTTAAACAGGAGGTAAGAATTCTCGAGATTAATTCAATATGGTATTTACTGGAATGGTCTGTTTCTTTATCATGCAGGAAATTTCCAAAATTATTTCTGATATGCCCATGTATTGGGCATTTTTAATCGAACATATGTGAAAAATGACAGGCTACCATTTACCTATGGTTCTTTACGGCTCCTTAGGTTGTGGCCTGGCAATCATAAACCTTCTCATGGTATCTGTGTAAAGAAATTTTATGGGGACATTTTTTCTGAATTGGAGCTTTATGTTGACACTAATGTTTTGATCAGACTATTGGGCAGAAACAAGGAAGAAGCTGGAAAAAGACATCTCTAAGTTCCAGGCTGTCCATTAATTATTTTATCCTGATGATTTATCTTCTTCAGGCTTTGAACAGATGCATGTTTGCTAGTGCTTAATTGTCTAGGAATTTCGCATAGATAGATTTGGAAATAATAAAGCAAAATTTGATCTGCTGTTTTGTTCAGGTTGATGTATTGAGTAAGCTGAGGCATCCACACCTGGTCACTCTCATCGGAGCCTGCTCTGAAGCTTGTGCTCTAATCTATGAATATCTTCCAAACGGAAACCTTGAAGACCGCCTCAATTGTGAAGGCAACACTGCACCATTGTCATGGCAAGCCCGAATACGCATAGCCACTGAGTTATGCTCTGCCCTAATATTTCTTCATTCCAGTACTCCTACAAGCATTGTGCATGGTGATTTAAAACCTGGAAATGTACTCCTTGATGCCAATCTCTCATGTAAACTCAGTGACTTTGGAATCTGTCGAGCCCTCTTGCTTCATCACAACATAAACATCACGCAATATCACGAAACTGATCCAATGGGCAACTTTCTCTACCTGGATCCTCATTTTCTTACAACAGGAGAGTTGTCTCCCAGGTCAGACACTTACGCTTTTGGAATAATACTCTTACAGTTGTTGACTGGGAGACCAGCATTTGGCCTGGTAAAGGAAATCAGAGATGTGATAGATGAGGAAAATCTGACCTCCTTTATAGATCCCTTAGCTGGGGATTGGCCATTTGTGCAAGCCATGCAATTGACTTGTCTGGCTTTGAAATGCTGTCAAATGGAACGAAGCAGCCGCCCTGACCTTGCCTCAGAAGTGTGGAGTGTGCTAGAACCAATGAGAAATTCTTGTGGGCCCTTATCAAGATTCCAGTTTGGTTCTTCACAATGTCAAACGCCTCCTCCTTATTTCATCTGTCCCATTTTACAGGCAATTCCATTACTTTTAATATTTCATTAGCATCAATGGGGTGCTCATCTGTTGGGACTTAATCCTCCCAAGTTCATGAAATTCCTGAAAGTTTCTTCTTTCCTAAGTGCATCTCTCTCTCTCTCTCTCTCTTTCTCACTCTTCTATCTTAACGTTGCAAATGTTTGCAGGAAGTTATGCAAGATCCTCATATTGCGGCAGATGGATTTACTTACGAAGCAGAGGCTTTGAGAGGCTGGCTGGAGAGCGGCCATGATACATCACCAATGACAAACCTGAAGCTTGAACGCCTTGAACTTATCCCTAACCGTGCTCTTCGTTCTGTAATTCAGGAGTGGCTACAACAGCATTAAAATGCCTTCATTCTATATTCAGAGACATGGCTATCCCTAAGCTACCACTTTGCTGTCGGCTATGTTTGAAGTTCCCATTCCTGATGCTGGACCCTCAAAATATTAGTTTCATTTATTGCCTTCTAAGCCCTCCATGTCCTTTATTTTCTTGGTAGTTTCTTTTATGGATTTTAAGTTCCTAACGTATCTTTGGTGTGCTGTATAAAGATGGACTTGGATTTTACAAGATAAAAGTTATTTTTTTTCTTGTTCAAGGTGATTTTAGTGTGTAAAAAAGGTACCACAAGTTCGTTCAATTCTTGACAAAAGGCTTGTTATTTATGAAATGACTAATATCTTTCATGTAAAATCAAAAACATTATAAAAGGATCAAAACAAGGAAAAGATTATAAAAAAAAATAACAGGCTTTTGATAGGTTTTACCTAGGTTAATTTCGTTGATGAATGGTGGCTTAATTTTAGGGGTTTATTAAGGAAAGTATAGGTCTCAAATCTTGAACAGGAAAAAGTTAATCTTCGTTAGAAATACTTATTATTTTAATTTTAAAATATAATTTAATGAATTGAAAGAAAAAAATGTAGCTTATGAGTCGAATCTTTATTTATTTGAGTCAATATAAAAATAAAAATAATTATTATTGTAGTTTTAAAATTCATTTTGGATTAAAATTTAAGAACGGGTTGGAAAAGTCAATTTTAATTGAGTTTAATTAATATAAAAATAAAAATAATTATTATTATAATTTTAAAATATAAATTGAAAATCAAATCGAGGCAAGGCCCAAGTTACAAGTTGTGAGGGTTAATTTGACTTGATTTAAATTAATATAAAAATAAAAAAAAATATTTTTATAATTTTAAAACCTGATTAGAAGATCAACCTAATACAAAACTAAGGTCATGAGTTAGAATAGTTAATCTAGGTTCACCCAAATAAAGATAAGAATAAAAAAAATTATTGTCATATATTTTTTAAAATTCAATTCAAATTGACTCAAATAAAGATAAGGATAAAAACAATTTTATTTTGACCAAAAAAATTTAAAAATACTTGTTTTATTTTGTGTCACGAGTTGACCTAAATTTTTTATCGGGTCAAATCTAATCAATTTTTCCTTTATTGTTTTTTAAATTTGAATTGATTCATGTTATATCTTATACTTACCCTCAATCATTCTAAATTTTATAACTAAAGTTAATATAATATTATTAATTTTAATATTCAATATAAATTAAAATTAAAATAATATTTAATTAATTTTTAAAATATATAAATTTATCAAATAAAATAAAAAACAATTATATCTTACCGCTACAGTATATCAACTACCATCTACAAGTAAGAGAATAAGCACAAGACAAGCAGGGAAATCTTTTGTGCAATCACCTCGGTATTTGAGCACCAGTTGCGTAGTTAAAAAGAGAAACCCCGAAAACCCTATCTCCCAAGCATCCACACTATCCATCCCGTTTCTCAGATTTTCCCAAATCTCCACCGCCCATTAATGTCCTGGCGTGGCCGTGGATACGGTGGGCACTTCCATCCAGGCAAGTTACCCCAGAACCAGAAGCCATCAGTGCTTTTCTCAGATGATAACTGCGTCTTACCGGACCTGCCAGATTCTCTTTTTGAAATAGATACTGAGAAAGAAGGAGTACAACAAAGATTTCTGGCTCGCAAAGATGTCAGCTTTACAGAATTCTGGAAAAGTTCTCTACACTATCAGCAAGAAAACTCAGGAGAGAGTGACATCTAAAAGGCTTCCAGAACAAAAGGTTTTCTGATAGGTTTGGAATAAAACCATCAAAGAAGCGCCAGCTTTCAGATTACTTGGAGCTCAAGAAAAGTAAGTTTCCTCAAGAATTGCTTGTAGGGATGAAAAGGAGAGGTAAAAGAAGGTTAAGTGGAATTTTAAAGAGGAGGATAGAATGTTCAAGGATTTGGAGAAAAACGGAAAGTTATCAGCGAAAAGAAGAGGTTTTGAAGAGTACCATAGTAAATGACGACGACAACGACGACGGTTGAGAATCATATAAATGTTTAGCAGATAGGAAGAGGATGCAAACAAGAGGGATTGACTCAAGCGGTGACCTTACTCTGCAACCAATGAAGGGCATCTTTCAATAACTGGCCGTAAACCGGGACCAAGCTCAGCTTCTGTAACTAGAATTGTTCAGGGGCCGCCACTTGCGCAGCCCCCTCTACCACCAATTATAACGTAGGCTCTCCCGCTTGGGGAGACCTTAGACAAGCACCCTCCCGAGTGCAATGGAGGTTGCTGTGGGTAAGTATGTCTCATGTTGCTGTGGGTTTCTGCCTTGTACCCGTGCATGCCACTCGTCTGACCTCTTGTTTTTCATGATTCATTCCTTCTTTGTTAATTCATTTAAGGTAGACCGAGTATAATTGATGATAAATAAAATCATTGAATTTTTCACAGCCTGAATAGCTTTTTTAATTTTTTTTTTAATCTTACTACAACTCGTAGGATGCCGATACCTGAGTGGTATTTGGCTTCCTGGTTTGGATAGTGTTTTCTTGAAAAAAAAAATTTTAAATTAATATATTTTTTATATTTTAAAATAATTTTGATATATTAATATCAAAAATAATTTTAAAAAAATATTTTAAAAATCAATTATTATTATCACCTAAAATGATACAAGGTTTCTCCATCTGGAGCTTCTGTCTGATTGTTGGATGGAATGTTTCGGGATGCTTTGTTTTGTCCATGACTCAACTTGCCTAAAACTAGAATGACACTTCGGATGACGTGGGAAGCAGCAGAATTCAAGGACCAAGCGACACCGTTTATTTATAAAGACCTGGGGCATTGCTAGCAAAAATTGGATCCCATCGCTGGGAACAATCAGGATATTTCTAAAAATACGCCCCTACTCTCTCTTGGGTTTGAACATCTATCCAAGATTATGGATTGTAAGTGACTCGCCAAATTCCTCCGATGCCGTTTTGACACTTGTCTGTTTATTTATAACGTAACTGGAGTTATTTTTTAAATAATTTTTTATATTAATTTTTATATGAATAATATTTTTTTATTTTAAAAAATTATTTTTAATATCAGTATATTAAAATGATTAAAAATATATTAAATACATTAAAAAAATTATTTTTTTTTAAAAACACATTGCTGATAAAATTAGTTGTTTTAAAATCACAAACTTCTGAAAGAAAAAATTTACATTCCCGGTGCTCTAATTTAGTCGAAGAAAGAATGAATCGCTCAGTTAAAAATATGGTATGCGTCCAATCGTTAACCATTCATTCCATTGACGTGTATGCATAGGTTATAGCACAATAAATATCATGTTAGCATCAAAGTAGTCATGTCATTAGAGCCTTGGAAGGGCAAAATTCTATTGAATTTAAAATAATCACATGAATAATATGCTACAAGCATATCTATTTTAAAAAATAATATAAATTTTATTTTAAAATTTTATTTAATAATTTAAATTATTAAATTAAAATATTTTTTAATATAAAATCAGAATTTTAATAATCAACTCTTACAAATTTAAATTTAATCATTCCTATTTATTTAATAAAAAATAAAAATAAAATAACATGAATCTATTCAAGTTTCAAGTTTAAAAAAACTTTATTTAATAAAATATATTAAAAAATAATATAAATTATATTTTAAAATTTTATATAATAATTTAAATTATTAAATTAAAATAATTATTTAACAATCCAGTAATTGCGGGTGGAAATATATTATCATGCGGTAGTTTCTCCTTATTCCAAAAATCTCAAACCCCAACCCTCCTCCAATCATTACGACTTTTATAAGATTTCATTGACCCTAATAAATTGAATAATTCGTCTTCTTCTTTCTTTAAAACTTAATATTTCAAATTAGTCAACCCTCCTCCAATCATTACGACTTTTATAAGATTTCATCGACCCTAATAAATTGAATAATTCTTCTTCTTCTTTCTTTAAAACTTAATATTTCAAATTAGTTAAGATAATGAACCATCCATATTAACAATTAAAAAAATAATTTAAATGGATTTGTGTGTTCCAATTAATATGTTAAGTTAGATTAAATTATATTTTTATATATAAATAATTGTATTGGTATATCTATATTATTTTAATGCATTTAAAAATAAATTATTATCAAGAGAAGGAAAAATTTAGATTTAAAAGGACAACAAAAAACAATTTTTATTTTAATCTATCAAACTTATCCTGCGCGACTCCAATTACTTCCTTCAGCATCACACGAGAATGATGTACTTTCCATTATTGGATTTCTCGTGAAAAGTCACCAAATATACAAAATCAAGAGTTAATTTAAATATGGGGGTATTTCGTAATTTTTTTAGGATAAAAAAAAAAAGATAAATCAGAAATTAGCATAAAAAATAGCAAATAACATAAAATAAAAATCTTTTGATGAAGTAGCATGTTCTGACTCATAAAAGTGACATTTTAATAATGTTATAATTGTAAATCATGACATCAATTTTATTTTTTTTGGGTCCTGAGCCATTTTAAAAAACTACTAGACATTTCAAAAAGTAGTTGGATTGTTTTGGCTATTATCTAGTTTTAAAAGTTTTTGTGTTTTGAAATGAAAAACATTTATAAAATAGCAGTTTTTTTATTTTGAAAATTAATTTACTTCGTGATTCTTAAAGAGTTAAAAATTTTATAATTTTAATAAACTTTGAAAAAAGTCTCATATATGAACTATACCTAAAATTTTATAAACTAAACCTAAAATTTTATCCTACTTAAAAAAACCCTATAAAAAACTGCAATAACCCCAATCAATAAATTCTAACAAAATTCAGTAAATTCTCACTTTTCATTATCACAAAGTAGCTCTAGAAATGAAGAAAAAAACATATATAAATTTTAAATAAAAAAATAATAATTGAATAATATAATATTCAAGTAATCCTAAAATATACAAACATAACTTATCTATTTATCTACGTCACACATTTACTAGATGGTCCAAACTTACTAGAAGCATGATTGGACTTAATTCCTACACTTGTCTAAGTGGCCTTATCCCTTGTAATGGCATCATAAGAGCTAACCTACCTTTAAATATATCAACTTTGGTGCTGTAAACATTTAGCCACTGGAATGCGACAATGTGAACCTCTGTTTTTTTGTTAGTATTATAAAGATAAGATGTGATCTTTCGATCTTCTCGTAACATAAAACCAACCTAATATTAATAAAACATCAATGTTAAATTAGAAGAATAATACATAAAACTCAATGCTTAGTATTTCATAATTACAAAAAAAAAAAATAATTACTTATGAAATTTTGAATTCACTAGGTATGTTGCTCGTACTACATTTATCCAGGTAGAAGAACTTGGATGGGATTCGAGGTGATGACTCGATGTGTGATACTCATGTATCAAATCATATACTCCTCTTATATAATCATGAGATACATCTCTATAAATATCTCATTCCTTTGCGCATCGCACTATAAAACATATGTTCCATTTCAGCATAACAAATCATATAATCATCATTTTTATCTTGACAAGTCATGGCATGTAATGCATCATTCGTGTTGATATCGATTGGAAAGTATTGTCTATAGCTAAATTGTCATATTATTCAGTCTGAGCAATATAGCTTAACAATCTCAAAAATAAATAGTGGGACCACTGATGTTTATATGGTCACCCTGTTAGTGCAAACAACCAAACTACCAATCTTTCCTCTAAATAAGGTGTTCATATGACCTGTATAATAATAGTTTTTCAAATATTGAACAACAATAAATTGATAAAGTGTAACATCTTTTATTAAATAGAGGATTAAAAAAAAAACTTGAATAACATGTTTTTTATTTAGCTTGCTCTGGTAAAATATCAACAAATGTGTTGGATAATTGTCAAATGCTCTACCAACACATTGGATGTGTAATTTTAACATGTCCACCTAGCATTAAAAACTAGCCATTTAACCCATGCTAAGTTAAGGGTCTTTTTTATATAAAAAAAAATATTAGGTGTACATATTGCTTTATATGTTTTTTTAACATAACAAAATTTAAAGTGTGAATTGAAAAGACAATGTAAGAATCTAACTAAACAAATTAATAACTATTTATATAAATAAATGAAAAAAATTCTTAATAATAACCAAAAGAGAAATTGAAAAAATTAAGAAATAAATGTAGATCAATATATTTATTTATATAAAATGAGACATCTACCTAATTGTGTTCACTAAACTTATTTATTTAAATCAATAAAAAATAAATTTAGATCTTAAAAAACTCATTATCTAAAAAATAAATACAAATAGAAATGACTGAATAAACTCATCTCCTATAAAAATTATGCAAAGTTGAACAAATCCTAAAAAGTTTATATTAAAAATTAAAATGCAAAACCTGTAACTTAAATCATAAGATAATGATAGTCTCATAGAAAAGCAATTTAAAATAATTGCCAAACCAATATTTTTTTCAAGAAAAAAATAATTGAAGAATAATAAGATTATATAAAGCCAAATCCCTAATAAATTGAATGTTGAAAAGATGAATCCATGAAAAAAATCTAAAAAAAAAAGGCAAAAAAAACTAATTAGATGGAAATAAAATTTGAATTTAATAGTGCACTCCATAGTGGATAATAGTTTTTTTAAAAAGAAAAAACATTTAAGTATTATTTTGTTGTTTGTGTTCACTGAACTTATTTATTAAAAACAATCAAAGATAATAGAAATACAAATACATATAAAATCGAGTTAATAACAGTATAATATTATACATATATATGGTTTATCACTAGTAATATATCTTTGCAAGTGAAGGAAAAATTATTTATAATTATAATCATTTTCTTTATTAACATTTGCGAAAGCCAAAAAAAATAACCCGATATTTGCATAAAAAATAACTACAATTAATAACTTTTCATCGTATTGCTCATGCAAATGTGTGTCATCAACACTAAAAAGTTGTCTATATTACTTGAAAATACTCTCAACATAAGATTTAAATAACCAAAACACTCTCTCAAAAACTATTTTATTATTATCAAGACTCCCTTTGCACATCCGTTCAATAACTATTATAAGATTTAATTATTTTATTATCGATAATAACCTTCGTAATTTTTGCAAAGTTTTCTCATATAAATCAAAAAAATGTTCAATGACCTTCTGTTTTACAACACATATTTTGTCATGTAAAATTTTATATTTATAATACAATTTATTTTATCTTGTATGTTTGCAACCGTCATTGAAACTTATTCACCACAAAAGTTCATATAGCATTGACAATAAAATTTTATATCAAATTGATGATGATTTTTTTAACAAGGGTTGAAACACATGTAATCAATCCTTTTAATTTTTTTTTATCTCAAATGAATATGATCTTTAATGATATCCTTATAAAAATACTACTTATATTTAAATACTTACACATATTATAATTAAATAAATATCAAGTTCGACTATTAAATTTGATATTAAAGTGAATTTGTAATATATTATTATTTAATTGTATTAATCAATTTATTTTTACTAGTAAATATTTATCCCATCTTTAATTCAAACTCTCTTGACATGTGTATACAATGACTAAGAATTGAATTATTAAAAATAATAAAATTAAAATCATGATTATTTTTAAATTCAGGGATAGAAGATATGATTGTTTCATTGTTAACATTAATTATATTATTTCATTAATATTACGATAAATTTTTATATTTATTGTAATAATTTAAAAATAAAATCATTACAATTTTTAAATTATATCCGTACAAGCTCACCAGAACTAAACTTCAGATGCAAGGGTGTATAGAAATTAATGAAGCCCACGTGTGATTCCTCCTGTAGTGAGCTGACCAGACATGTGCGGGACCCCCTTTCTTTCCCCTAGTGCCGTATTACCGAATAATCTATGGACTGACCACTCCTTTCAGATCCAGTAACCGTGATACGTGCTCCGAGAGTATTGGTACACTGCCATTAAAGGGTTAAAAATGTCACTCACAACGCAATAGTTATTTGCAACGTGTATAGGCTTGGGTGGGTTTGAACACAGAATATAAGAATCAGATTATAATTTAATCCTGCCGTCCTATCCGTACGGCCTGTCTATACGGTACTCTTAATCTCTTCGCACAGTTCCCGGCGGTGACCTTTGATTGAAGATGAAAAATACTGTCCCACGCGCTTTGCTTTTTATCACCGCCTTTCTTTAATAGGTGAAATCATACATTAAAAACAGGCTTGGCTTTTGATTTTGAATTTATTTAATTTGAAATTAGAATTCAATGGAATTTAAAAAAAATAAAAGAAATAAAAATATGTAGTAATTTAATTAAAAATATAATTTGATCTGATAAGACCTAGTTGAGAAATAGGTTACAACATATTAAATATTTTTTAAAAAATAATATCATTTTATTTTATAAAAAAATCAAAAATTAACTTAGGATAATTTAATAGTTCCATTAAATACATCACTCGAGTTTTAAACCGAGTTAATCATTGAGATAAATTTAAAATAATAAATGACTTGAGTTTTAAACCGAGTTAATCATTGAGATGAATTTAAAATAATAGATAAAATTATTACAGTGGTGACATGTTGTCATTTTACATTTAAAATATTTGAGAAAGTGAATATTTTTAGTGAAAAAACTTACCAATTCATAATTTTTTTGAATAATCTTAAAATATGAATTCTTTCTCACCCAATCACTTTTATAGATTTAACTGTAATGAATAATTATATTATGATTTCTCTTCCTTTGGTTTAATTAACAGTGTTAAGCATAATTTGATATGATAGTCATTACTGGTACAAGGACCTTAATAGTGTTAATAAATAGGGTTGTGTGAAGTGAAAAAGATAGAATTTAAATATTATATAAACTTCTACATGTTTGCACGCGGATATAAAATTATTTTTTCAATTCAATAATAAATTGAATTAGGTTTGAACTAATTATTAGTAATTAAATAATAGATTGTTTATAGTCTATATTGGTGTGTGTTTTTTTTATTTTTCTATTTAAATGCCTTTACTTTTTTAGATTTGAATGTATGAATCTTTATTTTTTAATTAAGCATTAATTTAATAATTATATTAACATATATTTAAATAAAGAAATATTTAAGAATTCATGCACTAAATAAAAAATAACATTAAGGATATTTGAACAGAAAAAAATAATTTAAACAGTAAATATATAATAAACTATTCAATTTATATAAGCTATATTAGCTACAAAACTATGGCCGTTCTTGGCATCTTAACATGAAATGTTAGGGGGGGAAACAGCTAATGATATTATGAAATTTCAGTATCGTGACTGACACGCTCTAGGCAACGCGTTTCATTATACCCACCAACTAAAAGGAAAAAAAAAAAATAAGCATTACCAGCTCAATAACGGTTACCACACGGCTTTTTATAATGGCTCCCTCCTAAAACGACAAGGAGAGTTCAAGCTCTCTCTCTCTCTCTGCACTTTCACACCTCCTCCTTCTCCTCCCTTTCTCCACTGAAACCCTAAAAAAACACTTCAAATTATGTAGTTTAAAATGGATACTTATAAAAAGCTATATGTGTTAATAGCTTTGCTAGCTTCAAGCTTTTGTTTGGGATCAGCCGGTGATATAGTGCACCACGACGACATCGCTCCTAAGCGGCCTGGCTGTGAAAATAACTTCGTTCTGGTAAAGCTTCAAAGAAAAATCCCTAACTTCACTTCGAAGATTTTTTTTTCAATTTTTTTGGTTGATTTCTGTTTGGATGCTGAAAAATTGAAGAGATGAAAGTAAACTGGAGGAAACTGTTTGCTTTTCTGTGGTTGATTTTTTCGATGAATTAGTTTCATTTTTTATGCGACGTAGTAGTTACTTTGTTTAGCTTCGCTTGAATTGAATTGTTTAGTTCAATTTTCTGAAGTGTTTTGTTTTAATTTAACTCTTTTCTCTCTCTTGATTTTTGTTTGGCTGCTGAGAAAATCATGGAAATTGTGTGAAGTTGAGTGTTTTATTGATTTTTAAAAAACAGTAACAGTAGAGCTTCAGAGGATATACGCTTTATATGCTTCCCACCTTTTTCTGTTTGAATATCAAGAAATAATTTGGAAATAAATATTTTTAATTTATTTTGTTAATTTAATTTTATCACAGTTTTGTTCTGCCCTGTTTCATAGTTATTTCTGTATGATACTTGTAATAATTAATGAGATATTTTGTTATCTAAAAAAATTTAATTTTGACAAGCATTTTTTTTGGCTTATTTAATATTGAATTTAGGAATTAAAAATTTTGTGGGATTTTAAGGCAATGTTGTTGGACGTTATTTCTTATTGAATTTTATTTTGTAGGTCAAAGTACCAACTTGGATTAATGGCGTAGAAGACATTGAGTATGTTGGTGTCGGTGCTCGTTTTGGTCTCACTTTGGAATCGAAGGAAAAACATGCTAATTTATTTATACTTGCCCTGGCTGACCCTCCTGATTGTTGTAGCAAACCCAAAAATAAGGTTTTTTTTTATCTATTTGTACAATTCTTGCTCAGGTTTAATTAATTACACAAAATGTTTTTCTTCTATTCATTTTCTCATAAATTGGACTCTCTCGCTGCGTTGTAGCTTTCAGGGGAGGTCATATTGGCGCACCGAGGTAACTGTAGCTTCACAACAAAGGCAAATGTTGCTGAAGATGCTGGTGCTTCAGCTATTCTCATCATCAACAATCGGACAGGTATTTGCGTGTAATATTCTGTCATCTTTGTGATTGTATCTGTTCAAAATCCTCTCAATTGACATGCATGCCAATATGCTGCTATGAATAAGATCTCCAGGAGCTTAAGACTGAAATAACTGCTCTGTCTATCTCATCATGTTCTGTTTATGTTGATGCATATAAATGTCGTTGCTTTCTTTCTCTTTCTCTCTCAACACGGTATCTAAATCCTTGCTGGTGCTGTTGTTCTTGATATCTGTTCGTTTGTACTACTGCCAAAGTGCATTTATTCTCTGCTGCTTTTGGCTCTATAAAACCAATACTCGTAGAAGAAACTTATTTCCTCTGAATGTCTCATCAACTCCCTTCAATATACGGGAGTTTATGTGGAACTGTACAGCTTTTATCATATTAGAAACATCAGAAGCCAAATTTTTTCCTTCAAAAATGTAAATATTTTGTGAGTGTCACCAAAGTAATTGGTGAATTTACCATTACCTTGGCTTCTTATTGAACAAAAGTTGATGCTGATTATATTTGCATTTTTGGTTTCATGGTTTACTCTTGGAACTTTTTTGACTGTAGAACTGTTCAAGATGGTTTGTGAAGTCAATGAAACTGATGTAAAGATTGGCATTGCTTCTGTCATGCTCCCACAAGATGCTGGTGCAAGCTTGGAAAAATATTTGACGAGCAGCTCATCAGGTTTGCATTTCTCTATAATAATGTATTCCCTCGTTCCCTTGTATCAGTGGCACATTTGGATATGCCTTTTCATTTCTTTGGATGCAATTGTACGTGAAATGGTTGTATCATTATAAAACCTAAACATGAAACCTTGGCTTTCATTTGAATGGGGTTATTCATTTGTTTTCACTTCCATATGTTCCTTTCCAGTTAAAGTGCAGTTATACTCACCACGACGTCCAGTGGTGGATGTTGCAGAAGTGTTCTTATGGCTTATGGCTGTCGGTACCATTTTATGTGCCTCTTACTGGTCTGCATGGAGTGCAAGAGAAGCTGCTATAGAGCAGGATAAGCTATTGAAGGTCATTTTGGGCATCTAGACAGCTAAATTTTTGCAATTCCTGTCTAGCGTGATCCTTGGTGAATTAGATCCCTGATTTTTTTCAAGTGATATGTGGTTGACATTGTGCTTGCAGGATGGTTTGGATGAATTGATTCATATGGATGGTGTCCGTTCCAGTGGTATTGTTAACATCAACACAACATCTGCAATTCTCTTCGTTGTGATCGCTTCTTGTTTCTTAGTTATGCTTTACAAACTTATGTCATACTGGTTTATCGAGGTTCTGGTGGTTCTGTTTTGCATTGGGGGAGTGGAGGTGGGTCTTCTATATTTTGATGCTCAATTCCTTTTTATTAATCTACCAGCCATCTTTACTCTCTTTTTTTATTGGAGACACAGACATGCATTTGTAAAATAATTTGAGGATTCTCAAATTTATATGGTGCCATCCTTTATTTCAGGCTTTTGCTGGCAGTTCCAATCATTCTTTTCTAGAACTATGCTACTCCTTTTAAAACCTGTATATTCATCCGAGATCTTTCCAAAGGTCTAACCAAATTTTGTCATCACTCTAGCTTGCTGTCATGATTATTTTTTACTGGTTTCACATGTAGTCTTTTTAGTTTATGCTTGTCACTGAAATTTAGGTCTAAATTGGTTGCAACTATCTCTTTTTGTTCTATCTTTTTTTCAACTTTTCAAGCCTCTGATACACTACTATTCTACACGATACACTTGTTATGGGCATTTGTTCTTTGGAAGTTGCTTTGTCATAACACCTTTTTGTCTATATTCAGTACTAGAATCCCTGTATAGTGTTTAGAGAAACACATTTGATCTAAGGTTTCCATGGTTTCCAGTTAATGAGGTGTCAAATTGTAGGACTATGATTTGAAAACATCATGATCATCATGTTCTAATAAAACCAATCCATATGTTGCTGTTATTTTGAACTTCTGGAAAGCAATTCAAATTTTTCACAAAGGGGAAGTGACACAAAAAATGTCAGTGAAAAATTATTCCTCAATGCCTGTCTTATTTCCTTTTCAAACATCAAATAATCAATGTATTGGTGAAACAAGGGCCAATTCTGAGTGCCCAAGTTCCCATACATCTTTCAAACATTTCTTGAAATTGTCGATTCATTTTACCATGAATGTTGAACCGTGAAATCTCTTCATGTTTATAGGGCTTGCAAACTTGCTTGGCTGCTTTGTTATCATGGTATGTCTATTTTTCCCCCTTTTTTGGCATTTGAACTCCCAGCATAATTGTTTGAGTTGTGAATTTTTACATGTGATCGGGACAAGAGGCATGACTTCTTCAAACATTTTTTTTTATTTTCCTGTACTGCCTGATTATGTTGGCACTTTGTTTTTAGCTTTCCTATTACTGTTGCTTTCTCTCTTATTTATTTAATGAGGGAATTTTTATATGAAAAACTGAAACAGCATTGATCTTTCCAGGTCTTGGACTGTTTTCTTAAGAGATCATTTTATTGTACCTCAAACAATTGTCCATGTTGATTTAAAATGATGATTATCTGCGTGACAACCCTACAGTGTTAACTTGCCACTATTTTTATTAATTCATGATAAAATTAGCCAGAGGACCATATGTAATTATCATGCATTTTCATGAAAAGAAAGAAGAAAAAAATTGGCTACTGCCTTATGGAACATTAGATGTAACCAGAACAATGAAATTGGGATCTTTTATTTCTTTCAGTACCTACAGTATAAGAATTATGTTATCCTCATTCGGCAACATTACTTGTGTTCTTTTGTTATTTATTCTCCCATTCCTGTCTTTCACTACATTTGTTAAATTCCATCCTTTTTCAAAGTTCGTGTAGAATGTGCAACTGACACCTAACAATTATAGTTTCAGATGGTTTCAACCTGCGGGAGAATCATTTGTTAAAGTTCCCTTCTTTGGAGCTGTCTCGTATCTAACACTGGCAGTCTTTCCTTTCTGCATAGCATTTGCTGTTGTTTGGGCAGTTTTCCGCTCTATCTCCTTTGCCTGGATAGGTCAAGATATCCTTGTAAGACAATTTTTGTTTTTTCCCTGCTCTTCTAGCTTCAGTTCTCTTCATATGTGCATAGTCTAGAAGTTTCAGACCATAGAACACAACTACGTGACTGCCTACAGTTTTATCATTACTCTCATATATGGAAAATATGATGTTTGTTTCCCCTCTCTTAAATAGCTCCAGCACTCCACCATCATCAAGCCAATAATCTCTCTACTATTATTAATCAGTTTTTAGTTGGAAAGGTGAAAGGGAAATATCATATCTAAATCGAGCACACTCTGATTACAGTACTTGCATATTGATGGTAACTAAATATGGAAGCACGTATGGAATATGTAGTTAAATATCAGATTTTACCAGTGAAAAACTAACTTGAGGTAATTAAAGATATAACACTTCCATCATTATGGAAAGATTTCCAATGGATTTAGTTTGTTTGCCATTGTCACTTCAAGTGCTTGGTTTGGTTATCTTTTCTTTATCACCTTCTCCATGTCAGTGCAAATTGATTGGAAGAGGCTCTCTAATATTTCTCTTTTTTCCTACATGAACCAGGGTATTGCTCTGATCATTACAGTTCTTCAGATCGTTCGTGTGCCAAATCTCAAGGTGATCATGAGAGAATCCATTCTTTAGTTGTTTATTTTTCCATTGCACAGTTCTAGTGTTGCCCTTTTTTGTTTTCATTGTTAGCCTTTCAAGAATATCAGGTTTGAGTTTGTGGCTGTTGCAACGATATTTGTTGTCAGTTTCTTCGGAAACTTGCTTTTAATCTTTTTCACATCTGTCTTCAACTTAGAGCTATAAATTGCAAGAAGTCATGTTCCATTAAAATCTTGGTCAAATTAAAAATCCATGATACTAAGAATTAGATGGCATATAAATTATTAGCTAATACGAAGTACATTATGCTAGAAGATCTTGTTGTACTTGATAAAAAATAGTGAGAGATGCATTTTAACTACTATGGTTACATTATTCAAGATGCTGATTTTGATGGATATTCATTTCTTTTGGTTATTTTTTTTTAATCATGTTCAGGTTGGAACAATTCTTCTAAGTTGTGCCTTTTTGTATGACATCTTCTGGGTTTTTGTTTCGAAATGGTTGTTCAAGGAGAGTGTTATGATTGTGGTAAGTTGTGGAATGGTCCTATGATGAATTTACATCTATTAATAGAAAACGCAAATCTTCATTTTTTTCCTCTTCCCACAGGTGGCTCGTGGTGATAAGAGTGGAGAGGATGGTATACCGATGCTACTGAAAATCCCACGGATGTTTGATCCTTGGGGTGGCTATAGCATAATTGGGTTTGGTGACATCATCTTACCAGGATTGCTTGTAGCTTTTTCATTAAGGTTTGAATCTTAAGCCATGTAACTAACTTGGCTAATGACAGTTTCCCTTAATTCCCTTGAAAATGCAGGTAATTCACTTAAAAAAAAAAAAAACTATCATTATGGTCAGCTTCCTTCATGTCATGCCTTCTTGGTTTATCTATAATGGTCATGGAATTGATAATTGTTTAGAATGATATAGTCATGATTATGCAGAACACTGATTCGTTAAATGGCATTGTCCTTTCTTCTTCTTTTTATATGGAGTTGTAAAGCCTTGAAATTATGAGTGTCAACCAAGCCAAATGAGAATTGGAATAGGCTAGGATGCTTGGACCATGAACTATTTATTTGGCCTTTTCTTGTCATCAGACTTCTGGATATTTTTACTTAGATATGTTCCACAAAGACTCGGATTTGATATGATGTTTTAACTGTTTACAAGTTCAATGTTACTGGTCATTTTGCAGGTATGACTGGCTCGCGAAGAAGAATCTTCGAGCAGGATACTTCTTGTGGGCAATGATTGCTTATGGTTTAGGTGTGCCAAAGTTTTCACACCATTGTTGTTCATAAAATTTTAGCTCATCATATGTGTTACTCAAGCATGGAAAGCTGATAGTCAAAAGCAACTGATAGAAATCATCATTGGGATGCATATATGAGCCATATTGGCCACCTGTCAAAAGAATTTTAGGGAATAATAGAATTGCATTCAATTCTATTTATGAAGAGGAAATAAAGAAAGATGAAATTGAATTCCATGGCTGATACACACGCACACAATAAATTTTGATCGCACCGAAGGTCAATAAAAGCTACTCATGCATTTGTTGAAGCATATAGAGGCACTTGCAAACAGTTTTCATGCTTCAGAGGTGTTTCAAGAAGTATGATGTATTTTTGCACCCTGAATAAAAAGACAAGATGTTCATATATTTCTGCACTATCTACTATCAGAGATTAAGGCTCCTTCGAGAACTCAAGGCCAATATCCAGTTAAATATTTGCCAGTATAAATTCTATGAGGATAGGTTGTATAGTTTGAAAACTAAAGAGTGATTTATAGGATACAAATTTATTTGAGCAGTTTATCAAAACGAATGTTGCTTGTGATTTTATGGGTATTTTATATTTTTGTTATTCATAGCCACCATCCTCACTGTCCAAGATTTGTTAATTTGCAGGTCTCCTAGTAACATACGTAGCTTTGAACATGATGGATGGGCATGGCCAGCCAGCTTTGCTTTACATTGTTCCATTCACCCTTGGTAAGGAGCCACAACCTAACCATTGGTGAAGCCCATGGGCAGCTCCCTTTTAGTGGAGAGGTTTTAGTTAGAAACAAGATTCTACAACCACCCGCTCTAAGTGGAAGTCTTGAAATTACCCCTTCCTGGCAGCTATTAAACAAGACTGGCCATGGCTTGCAAGCTTTCACTTGTGCTACTTGCATAAGCACGCCCTGGTTTGCAAATTCATGTATTTGGCCAGCTGAAATTAAACGACCCTAAGCAATTGGCTGCTGAACTGAAGGACCCTGAGCAATCCAAATGCCACCTCCTCCATGGAGCAGGGTGCTCAAGGCCAGCTAAGCGTTTACTCAAAACCATTCCTTGACTAATTCAAACATTGACCTTGGCTTGCAAGCTTTCACTTGTGCTACTTGCATAAGCACACCCTGGTTTGCAAATTCATGTATTTGGCCAGCTGAAATTAAACAACCCTAAGCAATTGGCTGCTGAACTGAAGGACCCTGAGCAATCCAAATGCCACCTCCTCCATGGAGCAGGGTGCTCAAGGCCAGCTAAGCGTTTACTCAAAACCATTCCTTGACTAAATCAAACATTGACCTTTGTTAATCAAGAGTGAATATTTGAAGTTAATCAAGGAATAACTTGGAGTAAAATGTTTAACTGGTCTGCTTCACCGAAAAAATACAAAAAAGAAAGGAGAAGGTAGAAGGAAGGAAAAAGAAAGAAAACCAGACAAACGGCCTTGATAAGCAGTCCCTTGAGTTCGTCTTGACTGTCAACATCATCTCCTTTGTGTATTGATTCTTTAATCGTGGATGCAGGTACCTTTTTGACGTTGGGAAAGCAAAGAGGAGATCTGAAAGCATTATGGACAATGGGAGAGCCTGAAAGGCCCTGCCGTCACATGCAATTTCAACCCTCTGGATCTTAGTGATGCAGGTCTTAAAGGCGCGTCATAATTACCTGTAAAAGTTGTAGGAGAGCTTGCAATATCTGTTGCCATTAACTGACTGAGAACTGAAGCTAGAGTAAAATTAGTTTTGACTAATTGCAAATGATCTTTTTATCTGAGCTCGGATTCATAAGAAACTTTACTTGCAACATCACCTTATACATGGGCGCCTGAGCCTCGTGCTGGATTCGATCGTGTGATATAGTGAAAATATAGCATTGGTTCCAGAGCCTTCAGAGGTTTTGCTTTATCCAACACCTTGCTTTGTTATTGCATCCTCGTATATGTAATCTCATTGTAATCAGGCCACACTGGGAGTATCTTATTCCAGCATATAATTCTATCCCCTCTTAGTTGTACAATTTGATGAAGCGTAAACTCAATGCAGTATAAAAGATGCAAATCTTGCAATCTGAACGACAAGGAATCATTACTTCTTACCTGGGTAGTCCTCCCATGAAGGTTCTCTGTCCTACATTTATGAATCGATACGAGGGAGATTGAAATTAAATGATTCTGATCATGCCAGACAAAGTTATCTTTTACATCTTCAATTGTCACATGTGGTTGCTATCCTTTAATTTTACCCCCCCAAAAAAATAATAATAATAAGGCTAAATCACTCTATGCACACCACAATTCTGAAACCTGCTTCGAAACCCATAATGAGCTGAGGAATGCCTGCCAAATCATTGAAGGGGTATGTGTGCCTCTTAATTTCATCAAGTTCAAAAAAGAAAAGGACAACCTTTTATCAGACGGGGAAGGGAACCAATACTACTTTAACAGGAATTAACAGGCATCCCCCGGTTGAGAAGAAATGGCTCATAGAATGGCATTTGCATTTTTATTCCTTCCGTAAAAGTACAAAGGTTGCACCCCTACAAACAAATTGACTCATAAAAACCACAAGCAATTCTTTTCTACTTTTCCCTTGTGAGAAAAGGAGATAAAAAGACACGGGGTGGAAAACTTACATCTGAATTCACATCAATGACACTACAATCCTTTTTCCTGCCATAAGCCACCTGCATTAGCATCTGGTCAAAACTGTTCCAACCGCTGGCAGCCTGAGGGAGAATCCATACTGCAGAATTCACTGTTGCCCAGGATCTGGTCCTCTCCATCCATGCAAATCATTTAAGGAGTCTTCGAGGAGCATGATGGTCATGGAGGCTCTGATGGATTAGGGTTCGGGGAATAATGCTGGCATTGTTCAATAAATCAACAGCAAGTAAACATTTTAACAGGTATGCTTTATGCACAAGCTATAAGAGGTCACGTTGTTGCAACCCTAACAAATGTCACTGGACAAAACAAAGTCAAGACAATAATTTATAGCTATGCAGACTAAAACGACAAGACTCTCAAGGAATATAGCATAAATGAAAAGGTGGAGTGGAAATTTAAATGGAATACAGTTTAGGAAAATACTATTGTTTGAAAATTTGAAATTCCAATCCCACAGATCAAATTATATGAAGAGTAAGAAACCAAATTCTAGCACTGAAGCAAGGAACTATCAATACACATGGGACTAGGACATTGCAGAGAAGAAAATCATTACATGCAAGAGCAATATTATAACCGCCAGGGATAAGAGGGCATACTTCCATATCTTTTCAAATTGCCATTGCCATTAATAGATAATTGTGCTGGTCTCCTCTCTTGACCCAAAGATAGAAGCTCCTGCATCCTTTCAGGCCAATCTGAATTTAGTATCCGAGCAAAATCTTCGACCTCCCTGGGAAACGATATTATGGGATACCAAAGCAGAAAATATTAATATTCATGTCCTTGTGTTAGTTAAAAATACAATCATTATCAAATACAACAAAATGAGGTCAAGACCACGTGGGGAAGGAGTGCAAGGAAGGGTGTAATATTCTTTTCAATCCACAGGTATTATCAAGGGAAATGACCACAAGCTAAAGCTCAACCAGTAACATGATGTGGTACGTTTAAAAGACTTAAAGGCTGCAACATGTAATTCAGAAGCTTCCAATTATCATACAAGTGGTGTTGATCGTGATAGATATTTGAATGCCCAAATAATCGCCATGATAAATTCTCATTCACTGAATATGAAATTGCACCATCTTACTTTTAAGCAATGCTAATAAAGGCATGAAGAAATACTGATGGAAATGGTCAGTCCTGGGCCATGCAGACAAGAAGGTCATCTTTTAACATCACATCACAATTGACGTGGAAAAAGGAAAAACTAGAAAAAGGTATCCTGTTTTTAAGATTAAAAAAATAACCATATATGTACATGTAAGCTATAAAATACATCAATAATCCACCTCCATGCTCACCTATCAATTTCTTCTTTTAAAGCTGGATCTATCTCACCATCAATATCAACATCCTCAAACTCCACTGTGGGAGAAAAAATTACACCTGCCGCATCTTGTAACTTTAATGTCTCTCTGAGGCTGGACTGTAATTCATGATCATCCTTGGCATTATGGCAAAATGAACTAAAAACATTAGACTCCTGCAAAAATATAACAAAACAGAAGCTTAGCTATTGCCAAAACTCATTACATTTAAAAATAAGGGATGGCAACATGATAGGTCCAACCTTTTTATGCATTTCAGGGGCACACTTTTGCCTATCTTTTCTTTTTTAGTGTTTCTTTCTATTCTTGGAAGTTTTCATCCCTTTGAAATCTGAGAAGAAAAATTCCTGGTCTCAATAAGGCCTTCACGAGGATATTAAGTAGATAAAAAAAGAAGACTAAAAGCCACTAAACACAGACATAATTCTGTGTCAAAGATATTGTTATGATCCTCTATACAGGCCAAGAAATTTACAACAACAATTCATCATTTGAAACTTTAAATGCATTCATACATAGCATAATGCTATGTAGTCATTAAATTCTTTTCACTATCAGTAGCGGGAAACTGAATCTTCAACAAAAATATGATTCATAAGCCAATGCTGTGCAATGAAGAATCCTCAAATAACTAGAAATTATATGAATGATATAAATGAGCAATCAAGTCCAGTTCCATTTAATTATATGATCAATAAAAAAAATTAAATGAAAGCCACTGCCAAAAAACTCGAATGTTTGATGAGGAGCTGCATGCATTTCTATCAAGGTGTACCTCTAGAATCTATATATATCTTTATTCGGCATGACCTGTCAAGCTCTCTCAATCCTCTTCATAATTTTTAATCATCACAATCAGACATCAGTTCCAAAAAAGAATAATTGGAGAAAGTAGATTTTTTCTTGCCCTGATTTTCTCAAACCTAGAAGTCTATTCGTTCAGTTCCGAATAGGAATTAAAGGAACAAACAGACATTTCCTAGTTTTTATTTTCTCTGACATGGCATTATCACGCAACAAAGTTCTAGAAATTTCTAGATTGAAGCACCCATCCTCTGCATATTTTTTTTAGAGTAATGCTATACAAACAGACATTGCCTAGTTTTTATCCTCTATGACATGGCATTATAACATTTTCTTGTGGAACATAAATTCGCTGGCAGGTTTGGGGTTATAATATCAAACCTCAGTAAGCCATCATAAAGATAGAAAAAGTTTCAGGAATTAAGAATGCAAAGTACAGGTGACCAGCACTCGAGCATACCTCCATCTCCTCCGTTGATGAATGATAAAAGGTCATCAACTGAGCGGTCATCCACGTGCTCCTCTTCGGCCTCAACATTCTGCAACAAATGGAGGGCCCAAATCAATCACAAGAATGATGAAATTGTATAATACTTAGGGACGAAGTCAGGACAGAAAAAAATTAAACCTTTAGTTTCTCTCTCTCTTTCAGTTCTTTCCTCTTCTTTGCATACAATCGATTTAAAAGTCGGATCCGTGGATCATCAGTTGTGTTCTTCAAAGGCTCTAGTTTCTCTTCCTAGATCATTAGAATCAAGTTAAAATCACAAGATGTAGGAGAAAGACATGCTGCACACAGTTCTTACAAGCACCAGACACCTCTGTTAGATCATCAGGCAAATGAAATATCTCACGTATCTCCTCAGGGGTTTTCCCCTCAATGATTGGTGCAAGTGCACGACTAGTAAGATCAACCAAGGGCTTTAGCTGAAGGCTTTCAGCAGCAGAAGTCAACTCACAAAGCCTCTTTGTGTCCATTCGAACAAACTTCTCATCAAAAGACTTGCGTTCCTAAGCAAAAGAACAGCCTAAAGTAAGTAAAGCTGTACCTGTGCCATTTCATCTTTCTAAGGCTTTTATGAACAAAAAGAACAGTTCCCTGAACATGCAAATGATTGTTTCAAGTTTTCCCATTTACCAAGTACTTTTGATATCGACTAGGGAGAGCAAGAAACGAATGTAAAGCCAACAAACAGCATATGAAATGCCAGAAATGTGAAGAAACCTTATTAGAGCGACCAGGTACTTGATGAAACCTGCAGTAATCAAGAATTAGGCTAAACATGGATGTACCAACTCTTTGTGGTAGAGATATAGCATAGTTCTTAGAAGATCCCATTCCCTTTTGTATTACTTCCTGACATATCATGGGGCAAAACATGGCAACTTCTTGTTCCACTTGCTGAACAGCACCATCCGTGGTTTGTATCCAGGTATACGCTCTCATCATCTGAAAATGGATAGCAACAGGATTTGAACCCTTCAGACAATCCATCAATAACTTCGCGGGCAGATGGTTTCAAAAGAAGAAGCTCAGATGAACAAGATGTATTTAAGTTGCAGGAGATCACAAATCAACAACAAATATCAAATTCTATGTTACAGAGAGTTGCGGGAAGGGGAGAAAAATATAAAAAGCAAACGCTTTTACCTCTCCTTGTTTCTTACTTCTATAATATCAGCTACAAATGCTTAAAAATGTAAGATAGTGAAAGTCAAGTACTATCCTCATTCCAGGAAAATATGTTTCCGCCCCGCCAGAAAAGAACATCCAAATTTGCATTTCCATAAACAATTAAGGGAAGGGTCTGCTTTCTACAACAGAGAAACTACCAAGCCAACGGAAAGACATAATTGCACATAATAAATAAATAATAATACAAACCTCGGGTTTTACTATAGCCATATCAACTTCCGACATTTGGCGAACAATATCCGAAAGAAGTATCTCCCTCGGTCGCAGCACAACAAGGCTGCATAAAATGCAACGCTGCGTTTTGAGGTTTCTGGGAATCTATACGAAGCTCCAAGCCTCCAACTTCTCCATCACATTGGAAGGACAGAAAGCTAAGAATGAATCTGTCACTTCTCTCAAAAACCTGCATCAACATATACTCGACCCTAACTTAAAGAAAATGGGAATTTAATAATAAACTCATTGTTAATTAATTTCTTCGCGCTGAGAGAGATTTGGCGGTTGGCGTTTGGCTGCCAAATCCGAATTGATAATGGTGGGTGCGTGAGAGAGGTAGAGAGAGAGAGTGAGTAAGTTTTAGGTTGGGAGGGAGAATAATTAAGATATTGACCGCGAAACTTTGCTATTTATCGGAGTGAAAGGTGCGCGCTTGGTCGCCGTCTAAGGCGTTCGCTCCGATGAAACGTCGCCGCACCCACGTAAGCCGTTTCAGGATTGGTTTGGGTCGGCCCATAGTAGTTTTCCTGTTTTTTATTTTGTAATAAACTTTTGGTAAATTATTTCTTTTCATAAGAACGAAAGGTGATACAGTTAATGCGGTTGGTGAGGAGAAGAATTCTATGGTGAATACGTGTAATGGGAATGGATAATTTAGTTAGAATTAAACTTTTAGAAATATAAATTAATTAATAGAAGTTTTTGTTAGAACTTATAAATAGTGTATATTATTTCATAGTATATTATTTTGTTGTTTTTCAAATATTTTTTATATTAAAATATATATTAATAATATTTTTTATTTTTAAAAAATTATTTTTAATATTAACACATTAAAATGATTTTAAAATATAAAAAATAAATTATTTTAAAATAAATAAAATAAATAAATATTTTTAAATACAAAAACCAATAGCCTGTCATAATATTGCTAGACTTGCATGTTAAGTTTAAAATAAATTTTAATTTCTGCACGTTATTTATTTTTCATTAGCAAATGGGAAATTTGGTAATTAGTTGCTTCCTATTTTCAGTCCTTTTTTTTCTTAACTTTTTTATAATTTAGTCTCAATCGTTACTTTTCTATGCCCACAATTATCGTTTGTTGATAAAATATTTTCTTGTAAAATAAAATATTTTATGCTATTTAGATGTGACATATAAAATAAGTTAACAAATATTTTATAGCATTTAACAACATTGAATTTTTTTTAAAAAAAATACAGTACACAATTTCGTCCATGACTTTACAGATTTAACAACATGATAGAATCTAGCAAGTATCGTAGCAAGTATCGTTGAGCATTGCATTCTAGGGCTTGGCCTAGCGGTGGAAGGGGCTTGTCTCCTTCCACTGCACCTGGGTTCGAGTCCTAGCGTGCACGCCTGTCACCCCCACGGTGTCTTACATGCCTACTGGGTTTGCAGGGTATTCAGTGGGCCGTGGGGATTAGTTGTGATGCGCGTAAGCTGGCCCGGACACCCCGTGTAAATCAAAAAAAAAAAAGTATCGTTGAGCATTTTTTGAGAAACCTAATAAGTACTAACACATCCATCCAAAAATTATTTTTTTTATTTACGTGGGGTATCCGGACCAGTTTACGGGCACCACGACTAATCCTCATGGTCCATTGAATACCCTACAAACCTAGTAAATATGTAAGGTACCGCGGGGTGACAGGCGTGTACGCCAGGGCTTGAACCCAAGTACAGTGAAAAAAAATCCCCTTTCACCAAAATTCATCTTTCATGTACCTTTCGAAATACATTAAATTGAGCAACCAGTACATACATCTGCTTGATTGACAGTGTCTCACTCTTCTCATCTGAAAAAATATTGATGAAAAAATACATCTGCTTGAAATAGTATTATATGTTAAAATATATATTAATAATTTTTTTATTTTTTAAAAAATATTTTTAATATCTATGCATTAAAATAATATAAAAATATATTGATTTAAAATAAATAAAAAATTAATTAATTTTTTTAAAATATAAAAACAAACAATCCTAACTTTTGATTTCACAGGGATAGTCTGTGGATACAAAAAGCATTTAAAAATAGAAAAAAGATTTCCTTTTTTTTTTCACTGGACTCTTGCTTGCAAGTTGTTAATAAAATAGTAAAATATTAATCTCCTTTAATATACTGTATAATATAAACAAAAATTCAAGGCCAAGCGTAAATTTACTAAATGGGTGCAATGATTCGGAAAAAATAATGTGGTTGATAATTTGATTAACTTGATGTCGTGGCAATCATTCATGTGATTACATCTTCAATATACGCATAAAAAGTTTATTTTCCACGTGTCGAAATAACAGATATTCGATGCATTTTCAACTCGATTATATGAGCTGATTTCCATTTTATTCACTTCTCGATACCTTTTCCGGTGATGCGAGAGGAACTTTGGCGATGGAACAGTAGCTAGCACCTCGATAACAACGGCCCGTTTACGTTCCCTCATTTAAATTTCCGAAAACACCCCTCCACCATCCTTTATTCACAAACTCACCCGACGAAAGTCCACCACCATTTCCGTTGCACGGAGGGGTATCTAAATAATTCTGGCAGTTTCTGTTGGGAACCCCTCCTTCACGAGGATGACATGCCACGTGTCAATCTCTCGACCCTCCTCTCTGTGCTTCTTAACACCTCTCAGATTGTTTCCAGCTTTATGAAGACAAAAAAATCGTCGAGAAAAACTCTCACTCTGTTTATCCTCTCCGAGCTAAAAGACCGGAGCTTGATCAGCAGAGTGACTAAATACAGTGTTGAATTTTCGAAATCCAACCGTCCTTCTCTGTGCTGTCAAATGCTGTAGTTCTCTGATAACTCCGTTCAGTTAGTCAGTCAGCGGTATTTGAAGGAATGGCTATCGGTGGCTTGATTTCGAACCGAAATTTCGGTTCTCTTATAAGCTCAGGTTAGCTTACCTCCTTAACTTGACTTCCGTTTATTATATTTGCCATTTTCTGAATTCATCTTTACTTTATCTGGTTTAATTTTTCGTGGTTGTGGCATTCGGAGCTTGTAACTGCTTATTGATTGATTGATTTATTTCATGCTTTAATTTTCCTCTATGGAATGCATTAGTATTGTTTTACTGAATTAGGATTTTGGAATTGATTTTTTAATTTATTAAATTATTTTCAAACTTAGTGGAAGGGTCTGCGTAAAATTATCGAAAGAAATCGGTACATATGCATGTGTCAGTGATGAAGTTTGTCTCTACAGTTTGATTTACAACTAAAATTAGTGAAAATTCTATTGTGCTTGTCAATGCAATATTTCCTTCTTTTTTTCACAATTGATTTTTTCTTTTAGGAAATTAATTTGTGTGTGCATGCAACTCTGTCTCAGATTGTTCATTAATCTATTTGTTTGGCTACGAGCTTGTTTTACTTATTGAAGACAATGAAATGAGGAGCAAAAGTCTGTTTTGGCTTTATGTACCTTCTATCTAACTGCTTTTGGAACATATTTGCCAAAAATTCTTTTAAATTAATGCATGCAGCATTTCTCAGTCAAGTTTAAGATGATTTTGCATATTTATTCATTAGCAGCTTTGGAAATTTCGCCTGGGCTGATCATAGTACCGAACCAATCAGACTGTAACGCAATCAAATGGAATGGTGGGCCCAACATGATAAGCGCTGTGTGATTTGTTTTTTGTGGTGCCCCACAGTTTCTTGAAGAACCTGACTCTAATAAGAGATGGAGACGTAGCATGCTCTAAATGAATGATAACTCGGTGGCTTAGAAAAACAATTGATACTAGCAATTTAGTGATATACTTATTAGGTTAATTGTCATTTTTTCCCTTTACCTCATAGTACCATCTGCTGCTTGTTTCACTACAAATTTAAATCATGCTTATAGCTGAAATTTGATGTTAAATGCTCCTTGATAATTGACGTAATCAAAGTTCATGCAAATTATAACTGCATCATAGGGGTTGTTTCATCAGGCAAATTCTGTCCAATAGAAAGAGCCATTTCACGTCATAGAGGAGAGCCATCGGGCGTTGCTTCTGCACAGAATGCACAGGGAAGCATCTTCTATGAAAAGTTACATTGCCAAATGGCTAATGGTTTAAGTTCTGCATTCTCATATTCCTCTTTTCTTCAAGTCACTGGTCATTTACATGAAGGTTTTCTGAAACCATTAGCAACTTATCCCCTACAAAGAAGAGGAAGGTGCAAATGTTATCTCTCTGCAGATCCCTCACTTGGCAGATGGCTTCAATCTAACAAAGGGCAACACCAGCACTACAATGATGTTAAGGCGAATGGAATGCGAACTTATTATAAATCTGAGGAGGATGACATTACTGAAGCAGCAGCTGTGGACACCCTGAAGTCAACAGAGGGTGAGGCTGAGGCTGTTTTAGCATCTCCTTGGTGGGAACAGTTTCCAAAGCGATGGTCATTGTTATACTCTGTTTTACAGCATTTCTCTTATGCAACATGGACCGTGTGAGTGCTTTTAAAATTTCCCTTCTTTCTTAATGTCATGGCGGTCTGAAGTTTCTTGACCAAGTAGACATGTTACAGATTCTGTGTCAGAGATAATTCCTGCTGGAAGTTAGGTACTATTCATTTTAATTGCAAGGTGCCTCAAACTGCACTGGGCAATTCAAATTACCACTGAACTGCTTTTGAGTCAAGACGTAGTTGAGTTGAACTGTACCAGTTATTTATTGTACGAGTTGAATCTGTTATTTGAACGTGCCAACTTATTCAAATGCTAATTGTAGGTTAACATGAGCATTGCAATACTTCCTATGTGACAAGAGTTCAACTGGAACAGTGCAACGGTTGGTTTAATTCAGTCCTCAGTTTTTTGGGGTTATCTACTGACTCAGGTATGCTCTGGAGAACCAACTATCTATTGATGCATTTTGACCAATTCTTTAATGCATCGGCATACACTTGTGATTACAGTTATATTTCACCTGCTTCAAAGTATATACCTATGTCTTGGCATGTCAAGAACCAGAATTGGAAATTTTTCTCTAGTTCTTTATCTACCCTTAACTCTTCTTTATTGTGGCACATAGATTGTCGGAGGCATATGGGCAGATAAAATTGGTGGGAAGTTAGTATTGGGGTTTGGAGAGGTTTGGTGGTCTATAGCTACGGTATTGACACCTATTGCTGCAAAAATTGGACTTCCGTTTTTGCTTATTATGCGTGCTTTCATGGGGATTGGCGAGGTTGGTTTTATTTGTTTTCTTTTTGTCTTTATAATTCTAAGTTTAATAAGCTTTTTGATACTGCAGAAGGAAGACATACTCGACAGAAATGATTTCAATCTCCATTTCCCTTATGAAATCTCAAACTTCTTTAGCTCACCTTCTCCATGTTTTGCTAAATTGTTTTAAGCTGATGTACTGATAATTTACCTCTTGATTTCCTTAGTGCTTTAGAAAAAGAAGGAAGACTTTAATTTGATTTGCTTTGAATCAACCTATCTGCATTTGAAGGGGCAGATAGAGGATTTTCATCTTAATGTAGAGGATTTTCATCTTAATAGTGATCTGCTTTGTTTTACAGGGTGTTGCTATGCCTGCCATGAATAACATTCTTTCGAAGTGGATTCCAGTGTCTGAGAGAAGTAGATCGCTTGCTCTAGTTTATAGTGGCATGTATCTTGGCTCTGTCACTGGATTGGCCATCTCTCCCATACTAATCCATAAATTCGGGTGGCCATCTGTTTTCTACTCATTTGGCTCCCTCGGAAGTATATGGTTTGCATTATGGATAAAAAAGGCAAGTCAATGCTTCTTTCAGCTGTTTTCAGTTGGAAATTCTAATTATATGTATGTTAAAAGAAGTCACTAGAAAGAATATGAAAAAATAACAACACGAACTCACAGTTATATGTTTTACACTTTATGATGAATATCCAGCAGAACTATTTTGTCTGGCTAGATTGAATGGTCTTTCATATTAGACCAAAATAAACTCAAACTACATCATGATGTGATGTTGATTCTATGAAATGAATCAAGAAACCATCTGTCCCTGCTTCACATGCAACCTGAAACTTTTGAGAGAGGGCTCAACTGGTGATAGTACATGTTGAAATATGAATACAATGGTTGTATATCATGTAACTTTTTATGGTAGTGACACTCCATGAAACTGAACCTTGAAAATTTTCTGTTGTTTTTATTAATTTTTCTCCAGGCATATAGCTCACCAAAGGAAGATCCAGAGCTTAGTCCACAGAAAAGGATGCTTATCTTAGGCAGCAGCGTATCAAAGGAACCTGTATCAGTCATTCCTTGGAAGTTAATATTATCAAAAGCGCCTGTTTGGGCTCTAATCATTTCTCACTTCTGTCATAATTGGGGGACCTTTATTCTTTTAACGTGGATGCCTATATATTACAATCAGGTAATTGAGCCGCTGTAAGATTACTGTACTTGTTTTTATATGTGAATTCAGCTAATTTACAATAAGGACCTTAAGATTATAAATTTATAATTACTCAGTCATCCCAACAGATAAAAAATTGCTTTCATACAAGTTAATTATCATGACCTTTTCTTTCTGTTAGCATGTATTATTTTGACTCACTAATAAACTTATTTGTATCTATTTTTCTGTTTGTGATTGCTTTATCAGGTTTTGAAATTCAATCTCACCAAGTCAGGCCTATTATGTGTCTTGCCATGGTTGACCATGGCTGTTTTTGCAAATGTAGGAGGCTGGATTGCTGACACACTTGTGAGCAGAGGTCTGTCTATAACAGCAGTTCGAAAGGCAAGGATTAAATACTGCTCTTACTCTTAACCATGTTTAGGTACTATCAGGCTTTAATCACATTAATATATGCTTTGGGCGCCGACTGATTGTCCAATGATAGTGAGAAGAATTTAAGTTTATAAGAACATTGGTATTCCATGTGTTATTCCGAGAATAAAAAGAGCAGTCTATAAACTGATATGCCACATGCATCCAAACTGTTTCGGTTTTGCCCAAGTAAATTTTCTGATTTTCCTCAATGTTAGTATGGAGAGGTCATACATGTCTTTAATTTTATAGGTGGTTTTCTTTGTCAAATTAACATTTACTTACTATGTGGATTAAATATAAGGATATGGATGTAGAATTGGACCTTTACATATACACTCACAACTGAACTAAAGTAAATATTCAGGATTCTTCGGGTATTTCTTATCAGATGGAGTAAATAATTTGAGTTCGATTGGATTTAACCAGCTCAAAGCAGTACTGATAAGGGTGATAGAACATGCATTCCACTTTTTTGCAATAATTTCTGCTGCCTGGTTTTCTTCAAGCCAAGTAATGGTTGCTCTTCAAAATTTGTTACTATTGCAGATCATGCAATCAATTGGGTTCTTAGGTCCAGCCTTCTTCCTTACACAACTCAGCCACATCAAGACTCCTGCTATGGCTGTACTCTGCATGGCATGCAGTCAGGTTCTTTCTAGATTGATGCCATCTTCACCAGTTTCACTCATCTTTTAATATTTGTTGTTTCTGACTATGACATGGATATCAAGACCTCCGTTTAGCTGTTGGATGAAAAATGGTGGTTTCTAGGTATTGTTTGCAAAGTGTTATCAATGAATTGCCTGCAAATCCTATCATGAGCTATATAAGTGATTTCAGTAGGAATAGTATAAGTAACTTCAGTAAGAATAGTAGACTGTACTATCCAACTCATCCTGCTTGCATGACTTGATACTGTCCTGGAATGGTTTTGTTAGGGACTTGCCTCTGATTCAATAATAAGTATATAGGTTTGGATTAGAAAACTTGAGCGTGAAAACTTAATTTAGAATGAGGATGTGTTACAAGCAGTCTTGATATCGAAAGGAAAGACCAGGCCACCTCCTTTTGTGCTGTGTTTCAAAGCTGGATTTTCTTTTTCATCTCCCATTTCTCCTTTTCCTATCAATTTTTAGAGGCAAAACCATAAGCATCTCATGAACATCAGATCAAAAGGGCAAATCAAAAGAGATTTTTTTCTGTATGCATGAGCACAAACAAACTTCAAGGGCTTGAAAGACCACGCAAGGGAGGCCAGGCACTCCCTGCATTTTATTTTCTTGGAATGAGATAAAAATGCTGAAAATATATAATAAAGTGGAGAAGAAAAATTTGAACTCGCTGATAAATTAAAACATGTTCTAAGATGTCCAATATATGGCAATTATGTGCATGGCTTCCGGTAATGATATTAGTTAGCGGACGGAAGCTGTAAAATTAGATGGCCTTTTATTTCTTCAAAATCCTGGATGAATTCTTCGTATCCTTTGTTGATGACAGGGATCGGATGCATTCTCACAGTCTGGTCTCTATTCAAATCACCAGGATATTGGCCCCCGTTATGCTGTTAGTCATCTCTATCTTTTGTATGACTACTTGGAGATCACCTTTAATTGTGATTTTCAAAATGTTTTGCCCCCTATGCTACTTGTTTATTGAAGATGGGGTTGTACTTGTTTTCTAAAGGCCTGTTCTGTTTTGTTTTTTTTTCCACGTCAGTAAAGAAAATTTAGTGTCTTCATCTTTGTAGAAGTCGTCATTAAACTTGAAGAAATTAGTCAAAAGTAAGCTAATAAATTTCAATTACAGGGAGTTCTGTTAGGACTCTCAAATACTGCAGGAGTGCTTGCAGGTGTCTTTGGTACTGCTGCAACTGGATACATACTCCAAAGAGGTAAAACACTATAAGCAAATTAACTCCTACCTTTTGTTCTGCTGCGGGGATTTCTACTTTCTTAATTTGTTGTTTCTTCTCAATTTCGTTGGCGCAGGTTCTTGGGCTGATGTGTTTAAGGTGGCTGTCGCACTTTATATCATAGGCACATTAGTCTGGAACTTTTTTTCAACTGGAGAGAAAGTACTTGACTAGAGTAATATAAGAATGGGTGGAAAGAAGCAATCTACGTGAAGAATTGCAGTCTACTTTGCCGAGTAAAAAGAGAAAGGGGCACCGGAAAGGACAAATGTAACACACATGTAAGTATAAAAACCCTGATTAATAAGTAAAGGCTAGGATGCCCCAATGCATTTTCGTACCATCCTTGAGGCCCTTAAATTGCTGCCTGCTTGTTTTGGGGTTGGTTTAAAGACCTCTCTATGGGTTAGTGTCATGCCTTTTTCTTTCCTTTGCATTATTAATATACATTTGCAGATTAGGAAATTTTTGCTCATAGAAATGTACCTCGTCATCCACTAAAGAAAACTCACTTTAAACCTTAGCTTTATAAGAGAAATCAGAAAGCAGTTCTTCCAAATACAAAAATATGAAATTGACAGTACAACATCTATCTTCCACACATTTTAGGTGGTGGAGTGGACATGTGGTCACGATCACCATGTTCTCTATTAGTAGTTTCTCTTGCATTTTAATGGCTGTATCATTTTCTTGGATGTGGTTTAAGGCTTGCATGCAGTCCTTGTAACCATAGGTAAGCTTGGTGAGTTGATCCACTAACTCGAGAATTGGCCTCGGTTAGGTTTGGTTTTGAAATGCTTGAAGAGTCAAAACTCGAGTGAAACTTGTTCAATATTATTATTATTTTTATTTTTATTTGAAAACTGATTTCGTCGATTGACTCCCAAGTCCTAATTAGTGACCGGGGCTGCTTTAGATTATGAAATTGTTAGGTCTTGTAATTATACTTGAAACCGGAAAGTTGGTATTTTTGGGTGGTTGGAAGATACTGGACTCGGCAAGCTGTGAAATAATTTCTAGTAATTATCGCCATAAAGTTCATGATGATGATCTACATTGTTATTGATTTTAGTTGGGCTTATATTAAGAAAAAATAAAACGGATGGGGTTTAAACAGTGTCAAATAGTGAAATGATGATCTTGTGTTTCTCACCAAAAACATTTCGCTTTATTATTAGAGATAATAGATTATTGTCATATTTTTTACACGTTAAAATTACTTCCTCACGACAACAAAAAAATATTGAACTAGTTTCTAGAGTCTATGGACACTATTTAGATTTTTTTATTTTTTAAAAGCTTAGTAAAGTCATTAGATTCTTCATTGCTCTTAAAATATATAAAAAAAATTAATAGGTGTTAAATGAGTTTTTTCATCTTTTTATCCTAATTTTTTTATTACTGTGTCAAGTTGAATGGAGGCATTTTTGTAATTGAATAAATATAAATATTATTAAAAAAAAATAACCATTGATGCATTGCACACATCAATACTTGGGTTGATGTCAAGCTATTTGGACGATGCGAGTAGGGTTGTTTGGTTGCCAAATAGTGGCTTCCAAGTATCATTTGAATTATATCTTGGTGGCTTTTCTATTTGGTGCTGATGAATTTTTTTTTCTTTTTTTATTTTCATGCAAGAACTTCCATGTATTCAAAGTAGTTTTTCAGTTTGTTTTTTTTTAATGTTTGGTCAATGTTTTTTTATTACCATTTATTTTATTTGAAATGATTTATAGAATTGATTTTTTTAATTTAATTGTATTATTTTTTAAAGTCTTTTTTTTGTTTGAAAACATATTAAAATAATAGTTTTAAATATCAGAATATCAAATTAATGTGGTACTGCTCTGCCAAACTCACTAAATATTTCATATAAAAAAGTGAAGGGTTTATATCTTTATAAATTATATTGGCTTAACCTATTGAAAACGATCCAAACACAAAGATTTACAACAACAAAAATTTAAAATTTGAAGAAACGGTGGTGGCACCGCTGTGCCAAATTGACACCAAATATCTCATATAAAAAAAAAAGTAGTGAAGGGTTTACATATTTATAAATTATATTGGTCTAAACTATTGAATTAAAGATAATGTTCATTAGGCAAGATCTAAATGATTCGCTTATATCTCCAATATATAACAATGGCTTCGTTAATTTTTATTTATAGACTTGTCTTGATATCTATTCTTCTTATATTGCAAAAAAAAAAAAAATGATGAGCTATAAATGAGCCAAATGAATTCTGACAGGGAACATTTTATTTATTTATTTTTATGTTGGAGCAGCTTGAACTGTTAATTTAAGCGTTATGACTCCCAATGCAACCAAATAAAATCCTTTCCCTCTACATGATTTTAATGAAAATATCACGTTTTAAGAAATTTCATTCGTTTCATCCAAGCAGGGCTGCGCGCACCAATCAAAATAATTTTCATGTTCCTATCAAATCTTCCAATCCGCATGAGATCTCTAAATGCACATGATTTCAGGGGCTCATCATAATTATCGATTTTTCCTCGAAATTCCCCGCATCTTTCAAGCAAAATTAAACTTTTTTATCCAAATCCTCGTATTTTCTTAACAAACCAGGTGAAATATGTACAAATCCCATTAAAAATCCATATACATCTCCCAGTGATGATAGATAGACTTTAACTGCGGATACCACGGCTCAATGGCTTCAACTCTGGGCTGAAGTAGAGAGTAACTCTCTAAATGGAACATCCCTGCCACCGCAAACTTCCACTGGCACAGAATTCATGGGTGTTTTAGATACACGGTTAGTTCTCTGCTACCTCCCAATCTTCAAATGAAAAATGAACTCCCACAACGAGCCAGATACTGAAAAACCACCACCACAATTACAGAAGCACAACAATATCAAACTTTTAACATGTAGCCACGGAGCTCTGACATGTGAAAATCAGGCCAGCCACACAGAAAAATACAGTAATTTACCATCCTGACATTCTTGTCAATATCTTAGTTGTCACTTGGGGCACTTCCCCTGATAAAAGAACCGCGTCGATGGCCACCCACAATCACATCTTTAAGACGAGTTATTGGCCCCAATATCCTCCCACTTTTCTGCAAACAGAGCAATAGAAGTCAGACTTGGTGGAAAAGACGAGTTCAAAGGGGAACTGGACATGGGGAAAGTGTTGTTATTGATAGATATTATCCATGCAGCAGAGTATGGCAGCAAACAAGGGGTGGGGATCATGAAGGCAACGACCATAACTTGATGGGCCATCCATATGCAAAAAAGAGTAAATTAATTTATGCCAAGTGCTAAGGCCTGCTCAAACACAATAGAAATAAGTTACGCAGTAGTTTTAGTGCACCGATTCAGTACTCGCAACACTTGCACAGAGGTAAGGGTAACAAGCATGATCTAGTGTGCAAATTTCAGAAGCTACCTATATGACCAGGAGTTACCAGGGCGCACCTCACTTACGTGAAAAGCTTTAATCAATCCAGTATGTAGCCTCATGCTCTTGCGTATCAGAGCTCAGGCAGCCAAAGTTTAAAAATAAATAGGAGAGAATAAAAAGGAGAGAATTATAGATATTAAAATGGAGGGAAGTATTAACAGGAGACTGTTATCAATTAATGATAACTTCTTGCGGTTGTTGGTATAAGTTGACTATTTGCATTGCATTTCTCTCCCCTTCTTCACCAGCACATTCCGCGCGCTCTCTCCTTCCCCTCGAATAACATCTTTAGTGATTACACATTAACCAGCAGGGCTCTAAACTTCAACCCCAATAGATAATACGAAAAAGATATGAGCTCCCAAAACCCATGCAGATTCTACTATCATACTAATCACTGTCGAGCTAGATGTAAAGTTTTAAGCAAAATTTATATGCAGACAAAGTCTTGATCCATGGAAAAAAGATAAAAAGGGGATGGCGATGCAGGAAAAAAAGTACCTCATTGTTGATCATAGCCTGCCACCTTTCTTGCTGCCAGCGCTGCCCAAGGATTACAATTCCCATCACAGCTGCTGCAACAAAAATGGACCAAAATGCATTTGCCTCTTTTGCATGAGCATGCAAGGAAGCCACCCTTCTCTTCCACCAAGCATCACAAGGAAGGCTGTCATCTTTGGCAGCTTTCGGTGAGGAAGGAACATCAGTAGGAAAATCTAAGACCTTTTCAGAAGGTTCGTTTACTTCAGGAATTCCAAGGTTCTCGTCATATGTGGTTGATCCACCAAGTGCTGTTTCGTTGTGTAGAGAACCAAATGTCGCTGTACTGTATATACTTTGTTCCTTGTCACTGAAATCTTGCAAAGTTGTGCTTTCTTCCAATTCTTTACCATTTTTTCCCTTCACATCAAACAACTGCATCCCATGAAACTCTTCAGATTCATCCAACCCCTTGAGTGGCCAAATCTCTTCATTCTTACAACAGGATCTACCTCCCTCTTCTAAACCAAGCTCAGGGGGCACATTCTTCCCTACTCGTGAATCAAGAATCTCACTGTTAGCAGGTTCCAATGACAAATTCTCGTGTTGACCTGGTGGAAGCACAAAATGACGAGACATGAATAAAGCCCGAGAAGTTTCATCCCCATCCTCATCATAAGCCCCGCTGCTTTCGTAATCCTTCTGATCAACTTCTTTTGGACCAGGAGCAGCTGCATATGTTGATGCTGTAAGAGATACAACCTCCCAATCATTCCCACGAGAGGGATTCTCCTTCCCTTCGTTTTTACCCTCCATCTTACACGTACACTATCTTCCTAAGTTCACAAACACAGGAAAACATCCAGACATACAATATTCTTTGATCAAATTATGGACCAAGTTAATTTAATAGCACCATAAAGCAGCCAGGAGACCAAGATATCAACCAAAAGCACACAAAACAGACCAAATAAAATATTTCAGCTCTATCATTAACCCACTCATTTTCTGTTCAGTTTCCTGAAAACACAAATTCAATCAATCTCCGGTGAATTAATACACGAAAAAAAAGGTGCAAGTCCCGATCGAGATAACTCTATTTAAAGCAGTGGTGATCAATAAAACTGACAAACCACAAACTCTACATATTACAAAAATCTAACTCCACCATGCGGAAAACGATAACTGTGCGCATGATAAACAACCGATTAGTCAAATAAAACAATTACAGATCCCAAACACAAGCTAGCAGACAGTCAAAACACAGTCATCATCCATCGGAGAAAAACAACGGCTAAGATCTTTCGAGATGCAGACAACGAAAGTAGATATGGAGAACTCACAGATATATAATCGGACGAGATCCAGAGCGATATGGAGACCAAAACGATGACGTTTTGCTGACGATGGTGGAAAATGCCTGGAGAGGAGTGCAGAGAGGGAGAAATGGGATTTTATTGTATTGTACTGGGCTGTACTACTCTGAGGATGAGAACAAGTAAACCTGAAGTGGCCGGTTGTTTAGGAGGGTCGAGGAAATGGTTTTGACCGGCTGCAGTAGGTGAAGCGTGTTCGGTTGTGTTATTAGTGGATTCTAAGATTATCTGCTCGCTTCCGTACAGTCAGGGAATCGTGATTCCTTGCTTGTGTCTAAACTTCTTTAAAATTAGCAAGCTAGCTTTGCGTGGGAGGGAGGGAAGGCATGTTTTTTACACGTCCCTTGAATCATGATTATCAGAGCAGTTTGATATATATATATATATATA